>JADLZK010006116.1:0-39562 GCA_015847255.1 Hyparrhenia diplandra | reverse complement strand
AGAAGCCTTGTCTGTGGCCAGATACACAGATCGACTGTTCCTCCGTTGCTTGGGACTGCCTGGACTGCTTTCTTGGCGCCATTGCCACCGTAGGTATGACTATCTACGTAATCCACTTTCGCATGGTCTTAAAATCGCGGAACCTAGTCACGTCGTCCGTCCCAGAAAGCAGATCTGGTTGGAGGTATGCATTTGTTTGCATATCTATGAGCCGTGCTCTGCATTCCGAGCGATCACTTTTAGACAGCCCGCGGATGCGTACATGGAGTCGAGATTCCCATGCTCCGATCCGGCGAGGCGAGTTTCGGCATCACCTCCCTGTTGTTCTCCGGATTACACACTCTCCCTTCCGCGTGTAGCGGGAAGCAGCGAAAGAGTAGCTGCCGAAACACAATCTCGAATCCCGAGCATAGAGAGGCTCTGACTTCATATCTCACCCGCGTCGCCGAAAGTGAAAGCAAGACCCTATCACCTCACCTATTATAGATGAGTTGAGAGCAGCATAGAGTTTATCTTACCTTTGCTCATATATGCTAAGAGATGGGCAGCCCAGGTCAGTGGATGACCCTTGGCCGTAGAAGTAGGTGGGATTTTTGATGAGGAGTGGATGAACAAGACAAGTGAATTCTTGGACCTTGCATTTGCCAACCAACCACCACATAGTTTCTAGTTTTATGTCCCTTGCTCCCAAATGTGCCTATACTGAAAAGAAAAATAGCGAGACTATGGGTAGAAACATCTTACGTTTAATGGAGTTTTCTGGCGGAGAGGCTATACCGTGTGGGGAATTCCATGGTATCAGCGTTTTAGAGAGGAGGTGGGTAGAGACCCTGCCGATGCTGATAGTGATGCCGAGCGAGACATGGTTGATGATGCATACGATGCATGTTTTCGGCGACTCTCATGAAAGGGGAGGGATGACGGAAGATACGGGGAGTTCTACAACATGATGGAGTCGGCAACTAAGCCCCCTCCACGAGCACTCCCGAGGTTTTCTCGATTTGGATCTATGTTGGGCGCTTAATAGGGTTGAGGCCGACCTAAACTTGAGTCGAGAAGGGTTCGATAGGATGTTAGCGATGTTTGCCGGTCTGGCGCCAAAGGTTCTAATTTGCCACCCAACCGATGCAGCGGCGAGATACTCAAAAGCACTTAAAGATGTCGTGCGAGCGGATACATGTTTGCCGAAGAGATGCGTCTATTTAGGGCATGACCCGCCAGATCGACTTGCGCCCCAAAGTGTAAATCCTCGGTACATGCAGGGTGGGCTGCGGTAATGGTGAGAAGAAAGCGACAACATCGCCAGAAAATCCTACGGTACCTTCGATCATCAGAGGGATCCAACGGCTGGTATTCATGGCGCGAGGAATGCGCGAGATGACATGGCACAAGCAGGAGCAAGCGTTGCCACCACTGAGAAGATGGTACATCCATCCAGATGGTGAAGCTTGGCGCTTCACCCGATTCGAGACATCCCCTCACAGCCCAGGTGAGGCTCGTAGCGTGCGTGTTGCGATATCAGCGAGATGGGTTCAATCCTTGCGGGATGATGAAACTGCCCCCATACACATGTTGGCCCGGGTGTTCGTTATCCCTGAATCTCCCCACGGTGTCGCCTTCCAGCGACAAAATGCATTACATTTCGTTGATCATCCGGGTCATCGAGGGGAGGTAATATGGCGTGTACATGGAACCTATTTGGGATGAATTGGTCGGTGCTTGGAATGATAGGCGTATGGACATCGGGCCAGGGCTACAAAGGAAAGCTTCAAAATGTATGTGTGGTACCAATACTCCATCCATGACTTCTTGGCGTATGGTTTATTTAGCTTGGTGTGTACACGGAAAGTACCCATGATCGGTATGCAAGGCAGCTGTAGGTTCCAGCGGTTGCACAAGGGGGCAAGTACTACGTCGTTTGACTTACATCGTCAATTTCTCCCGAGAAGACCATGCATTTAGACAAGACATCAAGAACTTTACAAAAGGTGTCAAAGTGCTACAGATCCTCATACACATGTCGAGCTACTTGAGGGTTCATACTCGAGATAGATGCTCTTGTGGCCAATCCGAAGGTGGTTTTTCGAGGGGATATGGTGTGCAACATATGTGGACTCATAAAGTCAGGGCATGATGAGGCTCCCATATGTTGATGACCTTCTTGTACCTCATTACATAGATTACATGCACACAAAGAAGGAATATCTCCCAGAGGACTATGGGGAACAATCATGGACAGCGACAAGTCTAAGGACAATCCTAAGGCTAGATTGGACACAGCGTTATGCGATAGGCCAAAGCGGGGAGATGAGGCCTCGTAGGCGGCAAAAAGATGGACTAGGCCTAAGGCCGATTACATGTTGACTCCACCACAAGGAGGGAGGTCTAGAATGGATCAAGACACTAATGTTCCCGGATGGATATGCGGCGAATCGAGGAGAGTAACGACTACTCTTAAAATCAGCGGGATGAGTCATGACTTCCATGTATGGATTCAACGGCTGCTTCGGCGATGGTCAGAGCTATGTCCCTCCCGAGCATGTATGGCTATTCTTTGGCGGAGCTGAGCTATTTCTTTTCGCCCGACTTTTACGCCCGAGAGCTATCTCCCACGATCATCAAAGGTTTGGAAGCGGCACTGTGATGCTCTGTAACTGGCAGGAGAAAGATCTTTCCACAGCTGCTACGTGCGATCAGCATTTGATTGTGCACCTCGCGTATGAGGCTCGTATGGGGGAACCCTAGCGATTCGTTGGATGTATCAATCGAAAAGAGTTCTAAAAAGGCTGCCTTGAGAAAATGTAGAAATAAAGCGGACTCGAGCGTCCATTGCGAGAAAGAATATCTTGTGGAGGAGGTGTGAAACTTCACACAAAAATACTACTCTTGAAAAGCTTCCTAGCGTGCATAATCCACCCCTCGTTACAATGCCGGTGAAAATGAATCGACCCTCGAGCCTTTTTCGAGGCCAACTACGAACCTCGGTGGTTGGACGATAAGCAATTGAACAATGCGAGTGGCGAGTATCATGCTATACATGTTGACCAACTGGGCGAGACTAAACCGGGACATACGGAGTGACGCTCTCCAGACGAAGTTGTTTCAATACAGCCCGTCACTTTTCAACATCCAACCACCTTGTCTCGTTGAGTGCAGGGGAATTCATTCGACAATCGGCATGAATCGAGGATCCTACCCAGCAAGAGAAGAAGATACCCTTCTTTTTCACGCGAGTGCGAGGACGAGGAAGCCTGATTTCATTTACGTGTGGTTCAAAATGAAGGTAGTGTCTATTTCAGCTCTATTTATCTTGATATTTTTAGTTCGTCGATGCGTTTTCAATAATACAGCGATCTTGCACGGTTGACCTTACGAGGCCCCGGACCGATCAATGTCTTGTAGGAGTTGAGGCAGTCGCAAAGAGCTTTGAAAAGATGGGTTAAGTCATTTCTTGGTTATGATGTGAGCGGATATCGTTTTCTAGCGCAAGCTATGAAACGTAGCCGACCCAATCGAAAAACCATAAGCGGCGGGGTGTTTGTGTGCAGGACAAGATGGTAGTGACACTATGGCGGGGGTTGAAGAAATATATGACTTACTCTCGGCTTAAGAATCTTTAACTGTCATATTCAATTGCATTGGTTTGACCCTGGTCATGGAGGGTTATTGAGCCCCAAAAAGTAGTCTCGTCGAGTTCGGCCGGATGCAATGTATTCGAGGCGATGCGATGTCTATGTTGTGGCTCAGGGGTGCGTCTGAGGTTTATTACCGCCATACGCTTTTGTCAAACCATAACTTCCCTTATGGGTTGGGATATTGTGCATAAGATTAAGCCACCACGGTAAACTACATCCCCAATCGATGAAGATTACAACTTGATAAACCCGGACACATATGAAGAAATGTATGCTTGGCTACAATTAGGCCATGATGATGAATACAACATCGGTCCTTGGATGTATCACGATTATTTGGACAATTTTGATAGTGATGGCGAGTTATATGATCCGGTAATCCCATGTAATACAATGTTTTTTGTTTATCTAAGTTTTCAATAATTTTGTCCTTCTCTAATGTTTTTCTTGATGATTCGACATTTTATTTAATTGCGTGACTGGCCCGAAAAAAAAGGTGGCGGGCGTGGCGCTGGCGTCGAGGGCCGAGTCGGCGGGCTCGCGTCGGAAGGGAGGTGTCCTCCTTTTACTCGGCGGGAGGAGGCATCGGCTTCACGGGGGAGGGGGGTGGGCATCGGCCCGTAGGGGCCTTGCGAGGGCGACCGGAGGGCCTTGGGAGGGGGCGCCGGGAGGCATGCCCTCTTTCCACATAGGGAGGAGGGGCGGGCGGCCCAGGCGGTGCTCCCGGCAGGGGAGGGGAGGGGCGGTGGCGCGGCCTCGAGGGACGGGAGGAGGAGGGGGACGGGAGAATCACGATGACTTGGAGGGACCCCTACTTCTAGTGTCTACTGCGGGTAAGCGCGAGCCTCCTCGGAGTTCCCGCGAGGACCACCGTCCAGCGATTTGCCCGGCGGGCAATCGTAAGTATCCCTTGTTGTTATCTCCAATCCTCTATTAATTTGAAGTTGTTTAGGGAAACTAATCTTTTGTCCTACTGCATTTGTGCGAGGCTGGATAATTTGGTCGGGTGCGTCCTCACGCTCCCCTGGGCGTCCTTGGTCTCCTCGTCGGGAAGCACTTCCACGGCATCGTCGGATACAAAGGCGGGGACGGCCGGCATACGTATGACCACTACGAGCGAGGGGCGTTGCCTCACGGCAATGTGGGCGGGCACGTGAGTTCGACTTTTGGGTAAGCCTTCGTCGCACAAACTTTTTGTCTATACATCGCATTCATTAGACTAATCCGCTCTCGACTAAGGATGATTCATATTTGTATGCGAGACTTACTTGAGACCAGCTCGGGGATATGAAGAAGCGGCGGAGCGGTGTTGACAAATCCATGAAAAAGTGCATCACCGCATGCATCACGAGTGAAGCACCGGTGGTGATCAACTACTCACGGGTCCAAGCTTGGGACAAAAGGTCAAGATAGCGGGGCGCCCGAGAAAGATGGAGCTCACGGGAGACGACCCATTGAGGTTCATGAAAAAGCTAAAAAGTCGATGCGTTTTGAGCTTATATTTTGTTTCATCTAACCTTTTTGATATGTCATGTAGATGAATCCCTACTTGGTGCATGAGCGATCTCCCGTCTTTGGCACATGATCGTGGACAGGTGGTTCACAGGAGTTTCGGCGAAGCTTTGCCACATTCGCGGGAGGCTCGTTTGGCGTGGAGGTCACGCTGCACCATCAAAACGGCACAACCTCTCCATATACAAAGAAAGATGGTGCGTGGATTCTTTTATGGTATGTAATGCTCAACTTTGCCTAGTTTCTAATTATCTTGTCTTTCTCGGTGAGAAGGCACACCCGGGGAAGGATTGCAGCGACTGCGGCGTGCGCATGTCCCACAAGGGCAAGGCGTCGTCGGCGTCACCTTGACTGAGCGACCCGCGCGGCGTACACCAACCCCAGCGTGCCGCGAAAAGGTCAAGGCCTACGGGGGCCAGCGGGCGGCGCTATGGGCGGGAACTTTGATCCGTTCACCCGGGAGATCGATGCGAGCTCGTGATGGCGGTGGGAGGTAGGAAACCGCGGACGGACTGGATTACCGATGGGCGCATCGGCGGCTCAACCTTAGTCTCTCACGCGCATCCGATCAAAACCGTCCGTGCTTTGCCTATCGCCCAGCGTCCAGAAGTCTTTTGCCGCGGTCGCATCTCTCGGGAACTCTAGGTTATTCCTTTATCAAGCAATTTCTTTACTCACAATATATATGTTTATCACTCTCATGGATTGTCATCTTTGTAGGTCGGCTGGATGAGTGGGGAAGCGACGCGATGGCGGGAAGCAGGCCGGGCCCAACGAGGGAACAATGGAAGCGGCTAAGCGAGCTCATGAACTTCCTCCGGACCTCGGGGGGCTCCACACACGAGAAACCACCTTTGGCGTTTGCTCGCCTCAGCTACTCTGTGGTATGCTTGTCCAGTCAATAAGTCCATATATTGAGTGGATGTCACACGGTTCACGTCTAACACATGTCTCATATTGTACTTTTGTGCGGCAGGCATCGATGGGATTCGAACCACTTGCGCCGCCTCACGGCAATCTTTGATCAAGGATCTCCTTCGCCGACTCCTTCGCGGGCGTGCAACAACAACCCCCTCCCTCTCTTCCATGAGCTAGTCGTGCACTTGTGGTACTTTGTTTGGAACTTGTGCTACTTTTGGATAAGCTTGTGTGGAACTTGTTGAACTATGACTTGTGGTACTTGTGGATTTGTGGACTATGACTTGTGGAACTAAACTAGATGACTTGTGATGATGAATATTTGAGCTACATGTGATATATATGTGATGAATGAGTTGTATCGGTGCATGGATGTCAAATATATGTGATATGTGATACGTATGTTTCATTTGTAAAGGTGGGCCGGGGAAAATAGGAATAAAAAACAAAAATATGGTCCTTTGCAGGCGGGACACTTTTCGGTGCAGGGGCTATACCGGCGGGTGCTTTCGGTGAATCTAGGAGATGGGGGCGGAAGAACCCCATGTTCCTAGGTACACCGATGGTAGCGCTTCGGTGAAACAGCTCTCGGTGTAATATGGTCGATTCAGACGCGCGTCCGCCCTCGATTGAAATGACCATATTACACGGCGCATGGATGGTGACCCTCGGTAGAGATTTGGTGTCGGGGTTTTTAATTTTGAATCTGCGAGCACCCTTACGGCGGCTGGTAGATAATGTTTTTAAGTTTTTAAAAATAAAATGCCTTTGAGAGGGTAGTTGAGGGTGGCCCTCGGTGTAGTTGGCGTCGGCGGTGGCAAGCGGCCGTCGGCGTGGCGCCGGTTTTCGCGGGCCGAGCCCTCGGTCTTGATTTAGCGCGGGTTGCACTTAGGGGGCGTTTTTGGCGCTTCGGTACACTCTTTTCCCCGTTTAAAATTTCACGAGGGGCTGGTACGGCGCGCCGCTATGTAGTGCCTTCAGAAACTATTAGGCCTTTCTTGGCGCTTTTTAAGCGCTCGGTAGAAACTTCGGCCTCTAGTAGTGAGATATCTAAACAATGTTTGGGTCTCCTTTGGGTTTTATCGGGTCTCATTATGGCGAATTTATATTTTCCTGATACGTCATTCGGGTCCGGCCAGGGCCATCAAAATGCTCATGCACGGACACGCCGGTCAATTATAGCGATCAATATCTATCTTTCTCTGAGCCGTCCCTTGAAGTATGTCGCCGAGGCTAAGGCACTTTCGATCATCTACGGCCGTATGCGCTGCAACACCGAACAATGTGCGGCTGCGGCCATCCGCGGCGTGGAGAGCGTTGGAGCGCCCCCAGGAGCTCTCACTGCTCTATCGGCGGGGCCTATATGATCACCATGTGCCTGCACTCCCTCATTGACCTTGAAGTTTCTGTGGCCCGCTAGCTCTACCGCACAATAAGCATGCTTTCGTCCAACATCCTTGAGCTCTAGTTTGCATTGCTTGATCTCTTCGTGTCCGGCGGCTGCGGGGTGTACATGTGATGTGCCATGCCGGTGTCTGGCGGGAAGCGGTTGGCGGGTTCGGGTGCTCCTCGTGTTCAGCTCATGCCCGGTGGGGCCGACATTGTGGCGCGGCCCATAGCGATGTCGTAGCAAGGCTCGTGTGTGCTCTTCGCGATGGACCAAAGCGGTTTTACCACAACCTGGTGTCGGGCTTGTCGGCTTTGGGCAACTAACGCTTGCCCTTGCAAGATTAGAACCACGTGTGCCCCTATCTACGATTGTGAGAACCTTGGCCGGCGGTCGTGCTCTACGCCGCAGCGGGATCGCCCGTTCTCTTCCCCCTCGGTGGCCTTGGGGGCCTTGGGGGATCCATGTTCATGGTTTGTGGGTGCGGCTACTTGTACTTTTTGTGTTTGTTGAAGGCCTTTGTAAGGTCGGTTGGGTCATCTGTTTCCCCTATGCTTTCGTATGCACATGTACGCACATCTTTGTATGGTTTTACTTCGTCATAATACTTGTGATAAAGAAAGATTATGTGGGGTACACACCTGCCCTCCTACCCTGCGCTACGGGGTAGTGGGAGGAGGGCGAGTTTCACGAGGGGGTGGGGACACGCGTGGCTGGGCCGCGGGCCGGAATCCCAGTGAGTGGCGTGGTCAAAGTGTTGATCCCAAGAAAGTCTCTTTTCGATTGATAGGTCATAAAAATGTCCACCCAACCCGTCCCCTTCATGCGTCCTGTCGGTCCGTATTTATAGCGTGCAGTCGGTATTTCTTTGTAGTTACAAATCGGGACACGACACGCTTGCCACTTCACGTCGGGCCAGCGTAGGGGCAAGGCAGGTACAAACCCCACAGGGTGGAAGGTAAAACACACGTCTGACGCGCCTTAGGCTCTATTAGGGTTTCTCCCTTCTTGCGTCGCCGCTTGGCCTGAGTTCGCTTGGGGCTCAGCGCCCCGTGCTCGCCGGAGAGTCTTCCTCTTGCTACGGCCCACGCACCAGCGGGGTGCCGTTACGTCTCGCCACCCCGTGTACTGCCCGGGGGCGTCGCTCGACTCTTGTTGCCCTTCGCGCTGCGGGTGTCGTCTTTGGCCTCCACGGCGCCCCAGCTGCGGTGTTCGTGCTCTTGTTGCCCCCAGCGCTGCCCGGAAGTGTTGTCTTTGGCCTCCATTGCCGCCCCGCTGCGGGAAGTGTTGCGTTAGTCTCGTGCCCCCCCGCGCCTACGGGGGGTGCGTCTTTGGCCTCATTGCCCCGCGCTGCGGGAGGTGTTGCGTGCTCTTGTTGCCCCCAGCGCTGCGGGTAGCCGTCTTTGGCCTCCAGCGCCCCCGCGCTGCGAGAGAGTGTTGCGTTGCTTTATTGCCCCGGCGCTGCGGGTATGGGTCTTTGGCCTCCAGTTGCCCCCGCTGCGGGGGTGTTCGGTGACCTCTTGTTGCCCCCCCGCGCTGCGGTGTGGTCTTTGGGCCCGGGAGCTGCGGGGGGGTCCCTTGGCGAGGTCCCTCCCCAGCAACGATAACCTCGGGGTTTGGTCCGATCTTGTCCGGGCGAACAGACAGGAGGGGAGGCCACGGGCGGCCGTGGCGTTTCTTGGGGCTAACCCGCCGGCGACGCCCTAGTTGGCTTCTTTGGGGCGGTTGTAGATTTGTGTTGACACGTGTTGGGTTTCTAGCGTGGGTGGGGCGGTTGGGTTCTTGAGTTGAATCGGGGGCATTGAGCGCGAACGCCGTCGGTGTACATGGCAGCGGATCCTGCTGCCCCTCGGGGTCCATTCGGTGGATTCTCCGACCCTATAAATAAGCGGTGCGGTAAAATTCTGTGCTCACTTTTCACTTCACTTTCCTACTTTTCACACCGCCTTAGCTTTTTTTGCCTTCTTGCGCTTGCTTTCTGGTTCCGTCGATTTGCGGGGTGTGAGCGAGCGAGTGCGTTTCGTGAAGGGGTTTTAAGCTAGTTCCTTTGTCGATGATGGCGTCGAAGGCTGCGGAGGCGAAGGGCAAGGCAAGGAGACCTCTCCTACCTTGATGTTTCAGTGAGCAAATTCGGAGGAGTGATCACGAAGAATCTGAGAATAGGCTACCTACGATCGAGGCGAGTCCGGGCCCCCAGCGCCCGTCGAATCCCCAAGCCGGGCGAGGAATGAGGTGGTGGTATTCACGGAGTTTTTTTCTTCTTTGGACTCCGGCTCCTGTAGGCGGAGTTTTGTTGCAGCGGTGATGCGGCGGCAGCCTCCGGTTCCACCAATTGAACCCGCACCTTCTTCGAAGCTTTCAATCTTCGTGCGGGCACGTCGGTCGGGGCGCACAGGCCAGATGTGGATGCTTTCCTCAAAAACCACCGGTGCATCCGCCAACCTCGCCCCACGAACAGTGCAAGGGATCTCCCGAGGATAAGCTGTGATGCAGTGGTTTTTCTTCAGCGTACAGCGAGGGGGTCGCTATTTGCCGGTCTGTGGTTGTGAGAAGAGAACAAGCCCGGGTGGATTGGATTGGTTGGCGAGGTGGTTCTATTATGGCTGCGGAGGCCGGAGTGTCGGGGCCACTGCGCAACCCTAAGCGAACCTCACGGAAGAGGCCGATGGGCGAAGGCGGAGTACCATGGCGGAAGCGACAATCTATCGCGACCAACATGTCCGTTACGGCCAGGCGTGACTTAGTGGAGGAATTTGTCGGCTGCGAGGGTCTGCCCCCTGGCGGCCCTGCGAGGTGAAGCGGGAGGTGGAGGGTCGACAAGCTCGAGGTTTGGACTGAAGTCCCCGAAGGTGGAGTTCGATTACTCTTTGGGAACATCGGATCCGGAGGTCGAGCTCTCCAAGTCGTGATGATTGGCGTCCTGCGTCGGTCGAGGCACAAATGTCTTGACGGGCGATTGGGAAGATGCGCGGATCACGGATACAAGCGGATTCGGCGGCCCTTGGGAGCCGCCCGGAGGCTGAACGAGTGTTCAACGGTTCGTTGTTTTTGTACTGATGGCCCAAGGCTGGAGGAGGTGGTGCGACAAGCAAGCGGCGGAAGAAGAGGCCAGCTTCGGGTCACGAGCGGCCCATGGTGGTGGCGTGGGTAGCGGCGGGGCAGTGGCGGCCGCGTCGGGAGGCGGGGGCTGCCACGTCGCGAGGCCGTGGAGGTGCAGCTTGCTGCCCTAGGTGCGGGGCGGCCTCCTCTCGCCCGCCCGAGGCTGCGGCGCTCATACCCGACATCAGCGGCTCAGCGGGGCGAGAGCGGCGACAAGCGGGGTGGGTCGAGCCGAGGGAGCCCGGGTCCCTACCCGGTCATGGCGAGCACTCAGCGCAGGTGGAGGAGGTAGAATCCCGCATGTGGTGGGGGATCGCGGCGGGATTACTCTGCGGCGCCTCGGCTGAAGTGAATGTTCCTGCAGCCTCGCGGTAGCGTGGGCGACTTCGGGGAAGTCCACGATGATACGTGGCGTCGGCGGAAACTTGCGGCTCCGAGTTGCTTTCGGCGACCCCTCTTCGGTGGCGCCCCTCCGGTCTGCCCGGCGCCCGGCCGGCAGCGTTCGGTGCCACATCTTGGTGGGGGCGGGAGATCGGGGAGGTTGGCGGCGGGGAGCACGGCGGGGAAGCGAGTCATAGGGGCGTACTGCTGCTGACTCAGGGGTTCGCGAAGGAAGGTCGCTCCGGATTCGAGGGTCCGACACGTACGGGCTCGACATCGCGAGTGCCAATTTGAGTCAGCCGGAGAAGCGCTTCCTCGGCGCGGTTCTGAGGGCGTGTCGCGGATCGAGGCGAGCATGGTGTCTCGCTCGCTCGGGCTTGAGGAGGATTGCGGTGAAGGCGCGGAGATCGCTGTCACGGCTCCGGCTGGCGAAGGGCCGTCTGTGTAGCCAGAGATGACGGAGGCCACCTTGAGAGAGGGCCCGCCGGCGTTGGAGGCGCTGCCAAGGCGGTGGCGCGTCGAATGCGGGTAGAGAGGCGGCGGAGCCTCTGGCGCAGCCGGGAGAGACCGAGAAGCTCACGGCGGCGTGGTTGAGGCCTTGACATGTGTTGACTTAGTCCTTAGGCGCGGGAGGCTAGGACGAGGAGGAGGCAGCGCTAAAGAGGTGTCGGGCTGGAGGAAAGGGCTCTCCTCGGCGATGAGGCTGGCTTGCCAAGATGACCTCGGTGAAGGAGACCCTCGGCAGCATTTTAGTGGATGCGGTGCTTCGGGCTCGGCCCGTTACCCCCGTGGAACCTGCGGCCGTTGCGGGTGGGTGAAGGCAACCTTCTCGGGTGTCACACCGCTTGTCCCAACGCCGCGGACCGGCGGTTTTGTGGGGTACTCGCGTTGGGGCACACCCTCCTCGGCGGGGGTGTCAGCACCTCGGCGAGCCCCGCAGCTTAAATTCCGGGAAGGAAGAGATGGGCGAGTGCGCGAGAGCTGACCTCCGCTACCTACTGGCGGTTTTTTGAAGAAAGTTTTCCTCGATTATGGGCATGATCTTTGCCATGGAGGAGGCTCGGGCATAGCTAGCTTGTAGTCGGGGTTTTTCTAGTAACCTCCGTTTTTATTATTAGTTTTGGCCTTCAACTCCTTTGTTGTTTTTTTGTGCGCGAGCTCGGCGGCCGTGTTGGAGGCGGGGATGAGGAAGGCTGTTGTGTGGACGGTGAGGCCCGGAAGGCGTGGACCCCGCTACCTCGGATCGCGAGGGGGCTGGTCGGCAGCCCGGAGGCTGCCCGTGATGATGCTTACGGGGAGGGGTGGACCTTTGCTGCCCCCGAGGTGCAAGTCGGGGATCCCCGGCTAGTCGGGCCCTGGCCTGGCGGGTTGAGACCTCGCGGGGAGTGATGGTTTCGAAGTATGTAGGGTGTTAGGGGCCCCAGTTACGTAAATGCATTTTGTGCACTTAAGAATGTGGATGCGCTATTCTTTGGTTAAGCGTGTTTAATTATCTTTTGCTATTTTTCTTGGTCGGCTGTCTTTGTTTGATGTTCTAATTTGCCGGGGTGGGTGTCGGTTCTCGGGGTGTGTGTTCTAACCCTTGGCTCTGCGCGAGGATCTGCGGGACTGCGCAGGAGTGTCTTGAACATTGTTCCTGATGATGAACTATCAAGATATTTTCATCTCGGGGAGACTTGGGATTCATCTGCGATGACCCAGTATCCAGGCTTGGGCTTCGAGGCTTTACGGTGGGGTCGTGCAGTAAATATGCGTCAAGAATCAAGGCTGCGGGGCATTAAAGGCGTGAGTATGACTGTGTCGCCAAGTCGATCGGGTAGTTTTTGGAGCGGGAGCCGTTGGAGACTCTTGGCCCGAGGACTTGGAGGATGAAGGCGGTGGCCATTGCTTTGGGTGAAGTCGGCCGAGGTGGACCGCGAGGGTGCGGTGGTTGTTCCCAAGCCGGGACCCGCCCGATCTAGGCGTTCGGGACTTGGCGGGTTTATAGGCGGGAGGACTGCGGGTTCACTACCTATGGTGCGGACCCGGCCCATTGTTGTGGGGCCGCTTTGCACAACTAGCGATGCCTTGGTGGTGAGCAGTCGGGTGGAAGTTGCGAGGTTTCTTATCTGAGAGATCGAGGTGGTGGGCGTGGCGGAGTTCGTGGAGCGGGTCGCGGAGACCCTTGTGGGGAAGTGTTGGAGGGGTTTGTTGAGGTGGTGGCGATTGGGTGCAGGGTTGAGAGGCTTAGCTTGGAGCGCCCGGTTGTGCGGGGCTGTTGTAACATTTATCCCCCCCTCGCGGGGTTGTTGTAAACTTGTCCCCGTTCGCAAGGTTGTTGAAAACCTGTCCCCCTTCTCGGGGTTGTTGTAAACCTGTCCACGGTTCGCGGGGTTGTTGAAAACTTGTCCCCCTTGGGGGGTTGTTGAAAACACAATAAGCCCTTCTCGGGGTTGTTGTAAACTGTCCACTGTTCGCGGGGTTGTTGAAAACTGTCCCCCTTCGCGGGGTTGTTGAAAACCTGTCCCCTTGGCGGGGTTGTTGTCGACTGTAGGCGGGAATGTGGCGACGCCCTCTGCTTCGTTTAGCGAGGCTCGCTTTTGTGGGATCTTAGTTGTGTAGATGAAATTGCAGCGACGCCCTGCCTTCTTTTAGCGAGGCTCGCTGTTTCTTGAGGGTTTTTGGTTGCGTAGATGAAATCGCGACGACGCCCTCTGCTCTTTAGCGAGGCTCGCTGTTTGCGGGGGTTTTTGGTTGCGTGAGACGAGAGTCGCGGCGACGCCCTCTGCTCTTTTAGTGAGGCTCGCTGTTTTGCGGGGTTTTTGGTTCTGCGTGGCGGTCGTAGCGGCGCCCTCTGCTTTTAGCGGGCTGTTGTTTGCGGGGGTTTTGGTTGCGTGGGACGAAGTCGCGGCGACGCCCTCTGCTTCTTTTAGCGAGGCTCGGTTTCGGGGGGTTTGGTTGCGTGAATGGTCGCAGCGACGCCCTGCTTTCTTTTAGCGAGGCTCGTTTGCGGGGTTTGGTTGCGTGGGCGGTCGCGGCGACGCCCTCCTTCTTTTAACGAGGCTCGCTGTTTGTGGGGTTTTGGTTGCGTAGGACGGGTCGCCGGGGCGGAGAGCCTTTCTTTTGCGAGGCTCATGTTTTGCGGGGTTTTTGTTCTTGTGACCGAGTCGCGGCGGCGCCCTCTTTCTTTTAGCGAGGCTCGCTGTTTGCGGGGGTTGTTGGTTGCGTGAGGCAGTCGCAGCTTTATTATGCTCGGCGGGGGGTACATGTTTTATGCGAAGTGGATTGGCTCTCCATAATGCTTTCCTTGCTTGCGGAGAGAGAAGCCGACTTAGCTAGCTTCTCTACTAGCCCAAGGTTACCACAGGATTTGAGCTAAGTAGGGTTGCTGCTAGATGGCTTTTCGGGCCTCTGCCCTACCTTAGTGGGCGCGGTGTGGAGTGCCTTCATCCGGGTGTCGAGGTTCTCTCGGGTTGGTTGAAGTGGTGTCGGGTGACGGTTGGGAAACTTGCGCTAAATGCCCTTTTTCTTGTAAGGGCTGGTTGGTGCGAGGTCTGTGGCTGCGGCCTGCAGTGTTCTGCGGGGTCTTGGGTGGCGGGGTCCCGGGCGTGTTGGAACTTTGATTCCTTTGGCGCCTTGCCGCTCGGGAGGATGTTACATTCTCCATTGCGGTGCCCCTCCTCCCGAGCGAGGTTCCTTGAGTGATGGATTCAGTGCTTGTGAGGGTTGGTGGCTGATGCCGGCGGATGTGCTTGCGGGTAGCCCTGTTGCCTTTGCTAGTTGTTGGTGTTTTACATTTTCCATTGCGATGTCGAGTGCGATCGTGGTGTTGGGTATTGCGTGGTTTGTGGCGGCTTCTGGCTTGTAGGAGCGCGGCGTGCTAGCTCACAGGGGGCATTGTCTTCTTGGCGTGCCCCCTCTTGGCTGTGGGTTTTGTGGTATCTTCTTGGTCGCGGTGGTGGTGCGGTTTTTTTATAGTGGTGCGGGGGTTGTACGGTGATGGGAGGCCCTTTAATTGACTTGATGGGGTTAGGTGAGTGTCCTTGTGCGAGGGTAGTGGAGTTTGATTCCTTTTGTTGGTGAGACTATTCGATGCGTTATCTTGGGTGGTCATAATGGCGGTGTCTTGGCGCGCTTAGCGTTATTGGAGTTTTGGCGTTTTGTGAGCCGTGGCGTGCTTTGCCGGGTGTGCGTTTTTTACGGCCTTGGCGGCGGCCCGTGCTCGGGGTCGCGGCGGGGAGTTGCGTTTTTGCGGGCCTGGCGTGTTTTTGCCCGTGCGGCGTCTTTGTGCAACCGGCCGTACTCGAGGTCGCGGTGGGGTTGCGTTTTGCGAGCCCTGGCGTTTTGCCCGGGGAGTCGCGGCGTCTTTTTAATACCTCCGTAGCGGCCCATACGGGGTGTCAGCGTCGGGGAGTTGGTTTGCGAGCCTGGCGCGTTTGCGGAGTCTTGGCGTCTTTTGTGCCTCCCGCCGCGGCCCATACTCGGGGTCAGCGTCGGGGGTTGGGTCTTTGCGGGCCACGGCGGCGTTTTGCCGAGGTGTCTTTTGTACCTCAGCATGGCCCATACTGCTGGGTCGCGTCGGGGGTTGGTTTTTCGAGCTGAGGCGCGTTTTGCAGTGCGCGTCTTTTTTTGTACTCAGCGCGGCCCATACTCGAGGTCAGCGTCGGGGGTTTGGTTTTCGCGAGCCCTGGCGTGTTTTGCAGGTGTCGCGTCTTTTGTACCTCATGGGCCCATACTCGGGGGTCAGCGTCGGGGACTGGTTTTTGCGAGCCCACGGCATGTTTGGCCTAACTGTGGGGTGCTGGCGGAAGGAGCGCTGGCGCGGGTAATCATCACTGTCGAATGCCCGATGAGGGGCGGAGGGTCACCGCTTCGCCCCCGGCGTCGTGTTTTGAAAACATAAGCGGAACAAGTTTTTTGAGGAAAAATCTGCATATATTGATAAAATGGGGTCTTTGCCTCGTTAAAAAACCTCGCCCCCTTCGCGAGAAAAAGTGCAGCCCGGTTACATCGATAGAGTCTTACAAGAAACTTATAGAAAAGGAAAAAAAATGAGCGGGAAATCTTACGGCTCGCGAGCGCCGGGTGTAAGCGCCCGCTATAGGTAGTATTTGCGGAGGTCGTCTATGTTCGAGTGCGTGGTAGGTCGTTTCCATCGAGGTCTTGCGGTGTCTGAGCCGAGGTCTTGTCGACTTTGTGACAAGGAAGGGTCACGACCACTTGGCTAAAAACTTCCACTGCCATTTGGCGTTTTGCTTTCGATGGCCTTGAAGTCCCGGCTGCCGAGGTCACGGGCTTGACCTTCTTGTCACGCCATTTGCGGGTTTCTTCTTTGGTATGGCGAAAGGTTGAGGGCGGCACGATTGCGGACTTCTTGATAAGGTCAGCGGCGGCGAGGGGCTCTCTTACATTGGCCTTGAGGTTGTTCTTGGGGAGGCGTGGGTTAGTTCCTCTGGGAACACGGCCTCTTCCCGAGCTGATGGGTTGAATGGGGTGAACTTTGTTGCTCTGCATTGGAGATGTTATGTGACAGACCAGCACTTTGGTGTGAGATGCTCTGCCAGTACTCCTTGGCTTGCCCTAAATTTTGGTGATGCCTTGCGGTATTGTGCGTTGGCCCTCTCCCGCGAGGCTGTTAGACTAGGGGGGGTGTCGGAGGTGAAGTGTATCTTGGTTCGATCACGGAGGCGGTTGTTTGAAGGCCTCGTAGTCGGGTTGTGTTGCCATTGTCTACTGCGATTTCTCTTGGGACCCGGCGGCATATGATTTGTTGCGAGAAGAATTTACGCCTTTGAGCGAGGTTATTGTTGCTAGGGGCGGGCCTCGATCCATTTTGTGAAGTATTCGATAGCTACAAGCTGCATAGCGAGAGGTTTCTGATCTTTGGCGGCATTGGCCCGGCAATTCGATTCCCCATCTCACGGAGGGGCCATGTTAGGCGGATGTGGTGTGGTTTGGCGCCCTAGGGAGGTTTGAGTGATGGGCTGTTTGTTGGCAACCCTACTCATAGCGTTTTCACGAGATTTTCAACGTCACTTAATGCGGTGGGCCAATAGAAGCCTTGCACGAACACCTTTCCAACGGTCTTGCGGGGTCCATTATGTGAGCGCGGATGCCCTCGTGCACTTCTGCGGATTGCTCTTCCCTCGGAGCTGAGTACGCGCGAGCCGGCGGCGGTGGCCCGATGCCTTGTAGAGCTGCTCGAATCATTGTATCCCGCACCTTCTGCGCTATCCTTTTTTTCTCTTCCCTCGACTCGGGTTCGGGTGGCCTTTGATGTATGATATTAGCGGGGCCCTCAATCTTAAACTTGCTATGGCGTTCACAAACTTGGGTCTTTGGCGGGGACCCTTCGGCCCGGCGACTTTGTTAGGACCTCGTAGAAGCAGTCACGGGGGTAGCGGGTTTCTTTGTCAGCTTGGCCCCTTTGCTAGCTCGTCGGCCTCACCGTTGTCCCTCCCGCTATGGTTTTGTTGGCTGTGATACCGAAGAAAAAAGGGCTCCGTTTTACGGACCACGAGGAGGTACTTCTAGTTGGGTTCCGGGCTTTCGCGGCTTTTCGACATGGCACGAGGCGACTTGGATGCGATTACGATGATGCCCCTTCTTCGCGATAGAGCCCGAAGCTTGTTTAGAAGACCCAGAGCTGCCTCGTACTCAGCGATGTTGTTGGTGCATGGAAATTCCAACCTAATTTGCGTAAGCGGGCTTTGCCCGGGCGAGATAAGGATGGTTCCAGCGATCCCTGCGCGGAGCCCCATGCTCCATCGATGTCTTCTTGTCCAAATTGGGTCCAACCAGCGGCTGATTGTATCGTCGGGGAGTCGGTCGGCCCGCGAAAGTCAGCGAGGAGCTTGAGACTTGATTCTGTTCTACCCACGAACGTCGGCGTGATCACCCGGTTACATGCGTAGCGTGCTATCCTTCCCACGGACTCGGGGTTTTACGAAAATATTCTCTAACGGGAAGCAAGGCGATCTTTGTGATCTCGTGTGGTGAAAATAGTGCTTAAGTTTTCTTTGCGGCCATGGCAGCGGCATAAGCCACCTTCTCTAGCTTCGGTGTAGTTGCTTTTAGGACCCTCGAGGACTTGATACATAGTAGATGGGGAGTTGTCGCACGCGGTGCTGCTTAGTGACTTCCTTGGCGAGGCGGCGCTTACCGCGTCGCGGGGAGGCGCCACATATAGGGAGGAGGCCCTGCGCCCGTCTCACGGTAGTTTGCGAGGGTTGTCGGGTTGAGGAGAGTAATGCTTGAGATGCGTCGAAGGCTTGCTGGCATATTGGACCCCGGTTGAAAGGCTCAGATGCCCTCGGTATCCGAAAGAAAGGTAGGCCCGTTTCTGCGGATCTTAGCAGATGGAGATACTGCTTTCCGGGGAGGCCATACGGCCCAGCGAGATGTTGTGCCAATTTCACCGATTCGTCGGGGTTCCATCGAGTGATTGCTTGGATCTTGGTTGGGTTTTTGCTTGATGCCTTTGCGGAGACTAGGCACCGAGCAACACCTTCTTCGACTCCGAGCGCGCTGCGGGGGTTTAGCTTGAGCACGGCTCGCGGAGTTTAAGGAAGGCTCTTTTGAGTGGTATATATGGTGCGGGGTTTGCTGCGTACAACAATGTCATCAACATAGGCGGAAGTGCGTTGTGCGTCTGCGAGGACTTACTGCGGTCATTCTTGCGAAAGTAGACACGTGGATCTGGGATCACCAAAAGAACTCTACGAGTTATGCGGCGGGGTTCTATCAAGCACTGCGACCACAAACAACTCGGAAGGCAATAGAAGCATAGCTACGGTGACTTACATTTGTAACTAGGATAGAACACTAGTCGGGGTTACCTTGTAAAGGGTTTGGGTGTTGGTTCCTCTATGGACAACCCTCTGTGTATCGACTAGGATAAATAGTGAGTTCCTTGGCCTTGGACTATAAAAGGCGGCCAAGGAACACCTAAATAGAAGGACGAGAAATCATATCTGAACACAAGCAACGACCAAAAGCCCGTAAGCTTCATAGGCGATTCCGGCTAACCCCATCAATCAAAAGCGGGCTCCGCCCGGCGGGCGTAAGGTCTTTACTCGATCCTTGATCGAGGGCCCAAACCGATATAAAAACCGCTCTCCATGTCAGTACGCGCCAGCAAACGCCCAGCTCCAGGAGTTCGGTCGAACCCGAACAAGCTGCCAGTTCACCCGTGCGAGCTCTCGGTCGTAAATGGCGGGTCAGCGAGCTATACGCCAAGCTCTCGTCGGAAAACTAATTCAGCTTACTAAGCATATATTGTACATCATGCAATACATCGGCGGGGAAAGCGTCATCTTGGTCAAGGGGCATGTGAGATAGTGGATAGAATATAGTAGGGAACCATAGTAAAAGGTGTATAGAATGAATCGGGAAAAGCGGCATTCTACGATTGCTCCTTGCCGCCTCGAGAGCGAACAAAAACGAAACTTTTATGGGAACCAGGGTTGAAGAATTTGAGCCTTTATTTTTCTTTTTAGGTAGACAACTATAGGGCTTTAGTGGAACTCGGATTTTTTTTAACTCTCTCCTCAACTCGGCTTTTTTTTTCTTGGGAAGGCTCTCCAACTCAAAGGAACTTTCAGCAATACCTTTCAACTCCCAAAGGAGGCGGATTCGGATATAACCATATACATATATCCATATTACCTTTCAATTTCCTACGAGTTACGCATAGCACGCAACACATGCGTTTTCGAGGAGCGCCGGGACTACTGCGAAGAAGGCGGAGATTCCTTTAGAGATGCGCAAAGAGGGCTCATATTGAGACAAGAACCTATAGGAGTGCATCATCCTTTGGCCAGAACCCTCAACCGGGCGATCGTCACTAGGACAAACGGGGAGGTCCATCATCATAAGGTCCAATCGGTGGAAAAGGTGGTGACCTAAAGCTCGGTACTGCAAAGGAAGTCTTCATGGTTGCTACGGCTCGCACTCCAGCAACCGTCCGAGGAGGCCCGGAACATCGAGGTCCAACGGCGAAGGCCTATCAACATCTCGGCGGACGAAAAGACCCTCGGCGGCGAAGGAGAACACCAACGTCAAGAAAGGCTAAGAAGAAACAAGCTGAAGGGAGGGCCAATGGATCGGGCGAATCTTTGGCGCATGCAAACTCGTGAACAAATATCAAAAGCCGATCTACATGAATCTGAAATTTGAATCACGAAAAGAGAAGTTGAGGAGGGGCGTCGAGGAGGGCAACTTGGAGGAGAGACTACAAGGGTGTTGGCGAAGGCGCCACGAACTGAATAACGAGGAGGGACTCATCGGCATTGCGAAGGCTGTCGAAAGGGCCCCGGGGGCGTCTACGATCGAGCAAACAACTCTCATGTTCAAAATCGATCCAACGTCTTTGAAAAGCGGGGAAGGCGGAGAAGTTTCCAGCAACTCCCGGCCACCTCGGGAGGGATGACGAGATAGTACGAGAAGACCCCCAAAGGAAGAAAGCCCGCGCAAGACTAAGCCGTGAGAGAAGAAGTCGCGGGAATCAACATATCGACCTCTTTGGAACCATCAAGAGGAGGAAGAACCTCGGGAGGATTTGAAGAAAAAGCGACCAGGCTTCACGACGAGGTTTCCTTGCCGTAGAAAAGATGCGAAGAAGTCAAACTACCCCAAAGTTCAAGCCTTCAAACCATTCAAAATACGATGGGAAAAGCGAGCCCGGACAATGGCTCGAGTCTACTCACAATCCATTGGTGGAGGAGGAGATGATGGCCTTAAAAAGCGTCTTCTTTCCCATGGCCTAGAGGCTCTACGCTCAATGGTTCAACAAGATCGAAGAGGGGCTCAATCCGTCTTGGGAAGACTTACGAAAGCGTGCAGCAGCAACTTCACGGGAATCATCACCCATCCTATTACTTTTGAGTTGAAAAGCCTCAAGCGAAGCCAAAGAGAATCTCGAGAGAGATTACTACCGAAGATTTGGGGAGATGAGGTCCCAAGTACCGACATCACGAAAGAGAAGTGATAGGCGCCCGGCAATGGAATTTTCTCAAGATGGCGGTTCTCATATTTCTACAAAAAGACAACCGAGGACTAGCGGCGGTTCAAGCTTCTTTGTCGAGAAGATGATGAGGCGAAGAAAAGAACCGAGATACGCTTTCGAGAAAAGAAAAACTTCGGAAGCCCGAAGAAAGATCAGAACAACTCTCAACGGCAAAAGCGAGGACGGAACAATACTTTCGCAATGGCGGAGAAATCAAAGAAACCTTACAAGCGAGAGGTTCAACAACAACAACAATGGCGGCGAGCGAAGCAACATCAAGCTAGAAGATCTACCACGCATCTACCACCACGGGCTCTCCGCTGCGCTTTCGGAAATTGCACCCGCGTTCGGGGATAAGTACAAGGGAGGAAACAACTCTACTGAAAGGAAACAATCAAGAAAATAGAGAAGAAGCCATTGAGGAGCCAAAGGCGAGGGGATTTCAAAAACAAAGAGATCGCCGAGCGTCATATTCTGCAGGAGTACGGATCAAAGAGCAGAAGACAAGACAAGCTAGCACTCCGATCAATCATGGCGTAGAACCCAGCGATACCCGCGCTACCTCAATTGGTCCCAATATCCAATTCATTCACGGGGAGGGATCAATGGACAAGTGTGGAGCAATCGCCGACCTATATCCTTTGGTGCTAGAACCCACAATTGCGGGTGACGTTACCAAGGTATTGTCGGCCAGGCTGGATTAAACATCATATTCTCCGAAACCTTTGGACAAGATGGGACTCGACCTCTCGGACTTATAAACTCCTTCGAGCACTCCTTTCTATGGAATAGTACCGGACGAGCAGCCATACGGTTGGACAAGTCACCTTGCGATTACATTTGGATCTCCATCAAACTACGGGGCCGGAGTACATCAAGTTTGAAGTAGCGGATCTCGAGTCACCATACCGCGCCATTATGGGAAGACACGCTATTCCAAAGTTCATGGCTATTCCACACTACCGTATCTTCTACTAAAGATGCGGCACCTTTTGGGGTTCTTTCAATCAAAGGAGACCTCAAAGAAAGCTTTCAAGTGTGGCGTACAAGCCGTGGAAATTGCAAACAAGGCGAGACAGGGAGCTCTTGGAAAAAAGGAACTCAACGGATGGCGAGAGGATACAAACCCGAGAAAAGAACTTCGAGATACGGCCAAGAAGCAAGCAATTCTGATTCCACGAGAAGAGGCGGCGTCAAGCACATTGATCTACAAGCGAGGCGTCCATCAAGGCGGCGATCGCCGAAGCGCCCACCTATCTCCAAAATAGGAATTAGTGCTCACCGGCTTCCTAAGGCAACACAAAGATATATTTGCACTAGAAACCGGCCGAACATGCACGGCGTACCAAAAATTTGGTGAGCCGAAATTGACATCAATATGGGATCCAAACCCATCAAGCAAAAGACTAAGAAGGTTTTCACGAAGAAAAAAAAAGCCATCAAAAAGGAGATTGCAAAATTACTCATGGCGGGGATTCATCGAGAGAAATCTACATCTGACTAGCTAGCCAACCCGTTACGGTTCAAAAAAGAAACACCTCAGTTTGGCGAATGTGTGTGGACTACAAAGTCTGAATAAGCATTGCCCCAAGGACCCCGGGCTACCAAGTTGACCAAATAGTGGACTCCACGGCGGGGATCGGCCCTACTATCATTCTTGGATTGCTACTCGGGGATATCACAGTTACCTTTGAAGAAAGAAGATCGAGCAAAACCTCTTTCATCACCCCCTTGGTGCCTCTTTGCTACAAAACAATGTCGCCCGGATTGAAGAACGCGAAACAGCGTATCAAAAGCGTCTGAGACTTGTTTGGGAGAAGCGGTTGGCAAAAATGCGAAGCTTACGTAGGCGGCGTGGTGGTGAAGACTAGAGAACGAGAAACTTCGATTCAAGATGGACGGAAGAGACTTTCAAGAACCTCAACAAGTGGAAGTGGAAGCTCAACCCAACAAAATCGTCTTTGGAGTGCCTTTGGGACGCTCTTTGGGATTCTTGGTCAACCAACGGGAGGCATTGAAGCCAGCACCAAGCAAATCAAGGCCATCAATGAGATGACACAACCCCAAAGTGTCAGGGGTCCGAGAAGCTCCGCGAGGGTGCATGGCGGCACTCAGCAGATTCATATCAAGCTTGGGGAGAAAGGGCTACCCTTCTTCAAACTTATCAAGACAAAAGGAGAATTCAAATGGGCGAGAGGAGGCTGACAAAGCATTTGAAGAACTCAAAAGCGATACCTTACAAGAGCTCCGGTCCTAACACCTCCAAAGGATCAAGAAGAACTCTTTGCTATACATAGTAACGACGAAATCTGATGGTCGGCTCGGCAATCATCATGGAAAGAAAGAGCCCGAGCAACCCAACAAGGTCGAAGGCCAGTTTACTACGTGGCGAGGTTCTATCGAGTCAAGGCTCGGTACCCTCACGTACAAAAACTACTCTACACCATCTTGATCACATCAAGGAAGCTACGACACTACCGGCGGTCACAAGATACTTGTGGTAAATGACTCACCTTTGGGTGACATCACGAGAGCGAGAGATTCAACGGGCGAATATCAAAATGGGCGTGGAACTTCGAACCTTTGAATCTAGAGTTCACCCCAAGAAAAGCAATCAAATCAGGCGCTCTCGGGATTTCATAGCGAGAATGGGCCGAACTCCAACAACCCATATCCGGCGACATCAAAAACATTGGAACATGTACTTGATGGATCGTTGAAGCTAGGGAAGCGAGGCGGGATTTTATTCATATCTCGAGAAGGAAGACAACTCAAGAAATGCGTCTTTGCGAGATCATGTGGCAAGCTACAAACAACGAGCGGTATGAAGCACTCATCCATGGCCTCAAGATAGCAAGAACTATAGGAATCAAGAGACTACAAGTATCTGGCGACTCCGCGGTTGTCATCAATCAAGTCAACAAGGGACTAGGGGCTGCACAAAAAGGACAATATGGGCCTCTATTGCTTGTAAAATGCGCAAGGCTGGAAAAAACTTCCAAGGCCTTGAGATCCTACACGTGCTTTCGAGAGATGCGAGCGTGGCGGCGGGCGTGCTAGCCAAACTTCGGATCGGCGAGCCCAAGTCCCACGAGAGTATTATTACGTCGAAGAGCTCTCCGAAACCATCTATCAAGGAGAACCGAGAAGAATACAACATGGAGCAATCAGCCTAAGCGGGTAATGATAATCTCTCAGTGAAGAACAACTCCACGGATCGAAGACATCATAAACTTCATCAAGAACAAGACACTACCGAAGACAAAGCTAAAGCAACCGGGATCTTGAGAAGAAGCAAGAACTACGTGCTCATCAAAGACAAGCTTTATAAAGAAGCGGCATCATCGGGAGTACTACTCAAATGCATAAGCTCGAGGAAGGAAAAAGACATCCTCAAGAAATCCACTGCGGATGCTATGGAAACCAACGGCGTCAAGAACCCTCGTGGGAAAAGCATTGAGCGAGGATACTCTTGGCCAACAGCCCTCAAAGGCCTTGAGAAGAACTCGTCGAGAAAATGCAAAAGGATGCTAGATGTTCACAAGACAAAGCGCGTAATGCCGGCACACAATCGATCGCATACCACCATCATGGCCTTTCTCATCTTTGGGGGGCTGGATCAAGTCGGACCACTCAAAAGAGCCAAGCGAGGATATGAGTACATCTACGTAAGCCATCGACAAATTCACCAAGTGGATAGAATACAAGCCATTGGTCACCTTCAGCTCAACCAAAGCGGTCGAGTTCATCCAAGAGATCATGCACAGATTTGGGATGCCGCCGGGATCATCAACGACCTCGGATCACCGTTCACGCGGCGGAAATTCAAGATTGGGCACAAGATTGTGGCATACGGATGAACTACGCGTCCGTAGCACACCCTCGAGCTAACGGACAAAGTCGAAAGAGCAAGCGGACTCATCCTTGCCGGACTAAAGCCAAGACTTTATGAAGAACTCAAAGACTACGGGCCAAATGGATAGAAGAACTCCCAAAAAGTTATGCAGGGCCTAAGAACTCAAATCGGCGAAACAGCGGGCTACTCACCCTTCTTCACGACCTATGGATCGAGAAGCCGTCCTACCGGCCGGACCTCATATGGAGCTCTCCAAGGATCGAGCAATTTGAAGAAGGAGAAGGAGAACAAACAAGAAGACTAGAAATCGGCGTGCGAGAAGAAGTGAGCAAAGCATGCATCCTCGAGGAATAAGATATACGCAAGGACTTCGAAGGCACTATGACAAGAACACACGTCCAAGAAAACTCAACCCGGGGAGATCAAGTACTCAAAAAGAAATCAAAAAGGCGGAAGGCAAGCACAAAGCTGCTTTCGGCCCATGGGAAGGACCATATATATGCGTCAAAGATGCGGGACGAGGAACCTACAAGTTGATGACAATGCAAGGAGAAGAAATCGAAACTCTTGGCACATAAACCAGCTCGGAAGGTTCTATCCATAATCGGAGGAACTCAAAGGCAACGAAGAAGAAGCGAGCATAATAACAACTCTCCGATACTTCAAGAAGAAAGAAGATCAAGCACGAGAAGAACTACGGACCATCCAAAGAGGTCACAAAATACGCGGCCACGGGCACCTCAGCAAAAACAAAGCTGCCCGCGGTGGTTTGCATGCCTCCTACGGGGAGAAGAACAAAACAGCCCGAATTGGCGCCGCCCAAGAAAGAAAGTCGACCAAAGAAGGCAAACCCGACCACGAGCGGGAGGTCAAAATTCCAAAAGGGTGGAACCCGCGAAGTCTAGCTACGGAATAAGCGTCCACACCTTAAATCCTAGCGGAAGATCGTGAACCGACTCTTGAAAAAAGAGGGCGTTGGGATCGGCCCGTCTAGGTCGCGAAAACCATCGAGGTCGAAAAAGTGCCACTATGTCCAATGGCGGTGGGCGACCTTTAATCGGGCGTGAAGCGGTGTAGTGTTGTGAAATAGAAACCCATGTCGTCTCACACAAGTCTCTCCGAAAGCGAGCAGCCCAAACCCGGGCAAGGTGGATTGTAGTGTTATGAAATAGGAACCCAACCATCTTGACCTTGATCCATGATGCACTTAAATGGGCGGGCTGAGAACCCTTCAAGGGGCGTCATGCGATAGTCCATTGGGGCTGCATGGGAGAGCCCTAGCCCAAAAGAGCAACCCGAGTTAGAACAACTCTTTCGGGAGCTCGACTCCACCAAAATACACTAGCAAGTTCAAGAAAGGACAAATGCTAGAGGGCCTAAAAGGAGAAACCTAACGGCACAGGTAACCCTCCAGAACAATCGTGACAAGTCTCGAGAAGAAGGCGCCAAGTCACATGCGAGGAAAACAACCACGGCAAAGCGGGGGCGCCCCAACAACCATCGGCAAGTCTACGGCAAAAGGCGAGCTGATTCTTGAAAGAACAACTCACGAAGACCGGGAGCAAGACTCTCTCGGCAAGCCTACGAGAAAAGGCAAAATCTTGAAGAACAAAGAACACGAAGCAAGACTCTACAACTGCTCTCGGCAAGTCTCGGCAAAGGCGGCTGAATCTTCCGAACAGCTCCGAGGCCGGGGCAAGACTCTACAACTACTTTCGGCAAGTCTTAGGCAAAAAGGCATGATTCTTTAGAAAACAACAACGAAGACCGAGGCAAGAACTCTACAACAACCATCGGCAAGTCTCACGGCAAAGGCAGTGATTCTTCGAAAGAACAACTCTAAGACCGGGGGCAAGCCTCTACAACTATTATCGGCAAACCTACGGAAAAGACGAGCTGATACTCGGAAAAAGAAGAACTTTACGGAATTCAAGAACAAGCCTCAATCATCATGACAAGTCTCGAGAAAAGAAGGCGAAGTCATTTGTCGAGAAAAAAACAATCTGACGAACGAGCTAGACTACGCAAATATCTCCAACCAAGTCTGAAAAAAGCGGGTTGACACTCCGGAAAAACGATGCGGATCTCGGGGAGAACCGGGACTATCACCGGCCAAGTCTACGAGAACTAGGCAAAAGGCGATCCCTTGAGAAGAAAAAGAACTGAGAAGCTTTGATGCAAAGCTCCAACATACTACGGCAAGACTTGTGGCGAGACTAGCCCACACGTCGAGGGAGAAACAACCCAAAGGCACACAAGGACAAAACCTACGCTACCCTCGGCGGATCTACAAAGAAGACAAAGGCGACGGTCGGAGAACAACCACGGCAACTTCGAAGCAAGACTTCAACACTATGAGCGGCAAAGTCTATGAGAAGGCAAGTTGGGTCATCCAGCAGGAACAACGGCTGATGTCACTCACGAGGGGCTGCAAACAACTTCGTCGCGAACCTACACAATGGGACATAAGAGCGGGAAGCCTAAGGAAGAACTCTAAAAGGCGCAATCACATCAAATCATCCGAATAAGAAGAACTTTCGGAAGACAACGGCAATGACAAGCGAGAGGACAAAAACTGCAACAAGTCGCGCACGGCGGTCGAGTCATACAAAAAGTACAAGTACAAGGCGGATAAAGGGGCGAGATCTCTTTATTCAACATCTTGAAGATTACAAGTTACATGGGAAACAACTCCTACAAGATACAAAAGAAGACTTCCGGATGCGGGGGCCTAACAAGAACTCCCACGTACAAGATACAAAAAAGATCCAGGGGGACTATAACCCTAAAAGTACAATACTGCCCGGCGAGAAGAATCCGGCATCAACGGCGAAGAAGATGGAGCGCTTCGGACACGTATCCCCGAACCCCAAGAGCACAATATCAACAACCGGGGCTACTTCGAAGTCAAGACCCTTGGCCCAAGTCCATAAAACACACAGGCTTTCGAAGAATCCCGGCGATGGCGGCAAATGAGCCCCAAGATCAAGATAAGCGACACGGCGAAAAAACCCTCTGCGAAGGCTCGGAGTTCACCATGTCGCGGCGGGATGAAAAAGCCCGAAGGGCGCTCAACTCCACAAAGTAGAAGAAGGAAGCGCCTCCAAAAGAGCACCATCTTCAGCAATTCCTCAAAGGCACAACCTTCCTCGAAGGCGGCGGCGACCAATGCGGTTGGAAAGCGGCATATGTCTACCCAAGTAGCAAGAAAGGTACACCAAAGAGGATCGAAAGGGCATCAGGAAAAGAACCCTACGACCCACACCAAAAAAAAAACGAAGGAGGAGGAGATCATCTTAGGTCACAAGACATCCCACTCACCCTCAAACTTTCCGGTGTGGAACTGCTTTGCGGGAATAGCACGCCACTATTCCCGATCACAAAGACATCCCTCACTCACGAAAAGAACCTAAAAAGGCTAAAGAAGATGCCGGGGCTGATCCAACTCACTCAAAGGCACGCCATGGATCCGGCTTCGAGAACAAAGCTTTTTTCTCACGAAGGGGAGCTGTCTAGAAGGAAGAAAAGCGAGAAAGAAGAAAAAAAATACTGCGGATCCTCCACGAAGCAAAATAGAGGCATATTTATAAGCGGAACTAACGCCTATGGACCAAGTCCACGGAAGGCGAGGCAACCACCAAAAAGGCGGTCACCTCAAATCACGAGAAGGGAATTTATGGCAATGACGCCATGCAGCGGCGTTTCAAAAAGCGGGCCTTGATAAAAAGCGCCTTTGTGACTCCGTGGCCCGCGGAAAAATAAAAGCGGTCAAAAATCGGGTAAGGCGAAGAACCTCTAAGAGCTCCATCTGCGAAAAAGAGCCCTTAGGCGGCTTCGGGGAGCTCACGAGGATACCGGGGGCAAGATTTTTCAAAAGTGCTCCGGCAACGAAAAGAACTTCGAAGGCGGAGGAGAAAGAACTCAAAAAGACCTTCCAGCTCTTTGTGCCAAAAACAAAAGCTTCGGGGCTACACCCTACGGGTGCACTTTTTCGGCAAAGTGCACACACATATGAAAAAAGCGACAAGGACAGCGTCAAGGCCGCACCGAGAAGAAGCGGGCGGCTCGTAACTTCGAACTGAGATACTTTTCGGGGCTAAGCGAACAAAAAGCTCTCCCTATCAAAGAAAAAGAAAAGAGCCCGATGGCGAGAAAGAACTTCGAAGGCGGAGGAGAAGAACTCAAAAGACCTTCGGCTCTTTGTGCCAAAAAGCAAAAGCTTCGGGGGCTACACCCTACGGGTGCACTTTTTCAAAATTGCACTCCGTAAAGATGATCTTGAAGACCATATCAAGGCCTCACGCGAGAAAGAGCAAGACAACCCTCAAGACTTCGACCTTGAGATGCTCGGGGGCTTGTGGATCTGAGATCACCAAAAGAACTCTACGAGTTATGCGCGGGGTTCTATCCAAACTGCGGCCACAAACAACTCGAGAGGCAATGGAAGCATAGCTCACGGTGACTTACATTTGTAACTAAGATAGAACACTAGTCGAGTTACCTTGTAAAAAGGTTTGGGTGTTGGTTCCTCTACGGACAACCCTCTTTGTATCCGACTAGGATGCGTGGCGAGTTCCTTGGCCCCTTGGACTATAAAAGGCGGCCAAAGGAACACCTCTAGAAAGAAGGAGTACATCACACATACACACAAGCGCTACGACCAAGCGGCGCCAAAACTCCGCGGCGATTCTCGGCTAACCCCATCAATCAAAAAGCGAGCTCCGCGCCCATTTGGGCGTAAAGGTCTTTACTCGATCGCATCGAGGCCCCAATTTCGATATAAAAACCCGCTCTCCATGTCAGGCTGCGCAACAAGCCGCCCGGGCTCGAGGTTGTCGAGGCGAACTCATGCGGTTCACCCGTGGCGAGGCTCGATGCGTAAAACGCCGACAAGACCACTGCGTTCACGAGAAAAACGCCTGCCATCCTCACGAAAGGTATGTATGTGCGGTGGGTGTTATGGCCCAGGTCTTCTCCTCGTCCTCTTTGCTCATCGGTCACGGTAGTACCGAGAAGCGTCGAGCGGCGATAGCATTCGCTTACGTACGCATCTGGCCTTGGCCCGTCGCGAGGTAGCGGAAAATAGTCGTCGCCGGACATGCCTTGTGAGGCTTGTCAAATCCACGCACATTCTCCACCTCAGGGGTTCTGCCTTGTCTTTTTGAGAAGCTTGGTTTTACAGCCAAGACCGCGTTAGATGCCGAGGTTGGATACTTTCTGGTCTTATCACTTTGGCGTCTAGGGAGGCGATTGACCTCGACTTCGCTACACCTGCTTTCTTTCTTGGACATTTTGCGGACTTTTTGCTTGCAAAGGGTTGCTCCCTCACGATGTTAAGCTTGTGTTCGATTAAGCATGCCCGGTCGACACACAGAGGTCCTCGGCGGCAAAACTTGTCCTTGATGATGCGGAGAAGGCTGGTGAGTTTGCCTCGAAGTCGAGTCTAACATTGTTGAGATAGTCACTACTTTGGTTTCATACGTTCGGGAAGAGCACGATACCTTGGTTACCTCCTTTGGTTGTACACCGCGAGAGTGCATACTGTTCCTCGTCGAGGGTCTATTTTTCTTTCTTCTTTTCCTTCTCTTCTTTGTCTTCCCTATCTTCTTGAGGGCATACCGCGTTTTCACTTTGCCCACGAGGGTCCTTCCTTCGCAGTCACGGTCCCCAGCTTTGCTATGACCGTGTCGATGGCATTTTCATGCGAGAATGGCGAGGTGGTTCTTTGCCCTTGAAGCTTGGCGTTGATGATGCCCTCGAAGATGGCATTGTAGTTGTAGTGCATGTCAACCGTCGAAGGTAATATTTTTCGGTCGAGGGTGAAATTTGGTCCCGAAGGTGGCCCAGCGGGGTTATCTTCCCTATTGCTCGACCTGGCGGCCTCGAATCCAAAGAGGGTTTCCTGCGGGCTCGAGGGGGGTTCACGGTGAGCCTCATGCGGTCATAGGTGGAGGTGAAGAATAATATACTGCGGAGCTTCTGTATCAGCAAAGATTTTGTTTACGATCCAACCTGCGGCGGTTGTCTTGATTACCATCAGCGTCGGTGTGGGGGTAATCCTTGAGCCTCATATGCCAGCTGCTTGGCCCAATGTGATCGGGACATGGGACCATTGATTGTTCTTGTGTGGGCCCTCAGCGGCCCGTGATGGACCTGCGATAGTACTCCTTTCTCATCTCTTTTGTTGCCATGGTCCTCGTTGGATCCCGAGATGGCCAAGATCTCTCCGTGGCGGAGGTGGGGTTATTTAAGCGTGGTCGCATTTCTTGCTTCTTGGCGGTTGGCGGGGGTGGTGGTGTGGTGGTAAGGTTGGAATTGGTGGGGGTGGTGGTAATCTCGGGGGTTGGGGTGGGCGGTTTTAGGGTTTTACTACGGGGGTGTGTAAGCGTATGAAACGGCCCACCCAAGCGGGGCTATTGTGTGAGTGGTGATGATGCAGGGGGGGTGATTGAAGGCTTTGGGTAGCTAAAAAGCCGAGCCGCGGTAGAAGTCCGTAGTTCGGTGGGGTGTAGGAGTAATGGTTTGCTTGAGGGGGTTCTTGGCCCGGTCTTACAATGTGGTTTGATCCCAGCGGTTGGTTTTCTGGGAAGCTAATTTGTTGTCCATGAACTCTTTCCCTTTGGCCCGATGTATGGACCTTTTTTTGGTGTAGTGACCCTTATCTACCCAATATAGTGGCGGTAGGGTTGCTTTTGTTGGGGCCGGGCCCGGTCGTCTCGTTGGTTATCTGACCCGTTGGTCCCTTGGCTGATAGGTTGGTTTGGCCGGGGGTGGTTTGCTCTACGCTGCAGCGGGGGACGCGGAGTCTACTCGCTGCGACCTAAGCGTGATGCAGGAAAGCGAGATTTTGACCTTGGCGGTCTTTCTTTGCGGGGTTGCGGGGGCTCTTGGGGTTGTGGCGGGGAGGCCTGAGCTTTGCTTTATGGCTGGTGTCGGCTACGCAATATTTCTCCATTATCACATGAAGCTCCGCCCGGGGTCTTTGGCTGGCTCCTCTCGATTTTGGAATGGCAAGGCCCGGCCTTATGCGAGCCAAAGAGCGCCATGATGGCGCTTTGGTCGGTCACGCCCTCGGTCCTTGCCTTGGTTTGGAGGAACCTCCGCCACCAATCTTCGAGGAGGTTCGGTTGGTTTACGTATGACAGCGAGGAGCTTTCAGTGGAGTTGGCGTGGCCGTCTACCCACTGAAGTTTGTTTGCGGTGCCCGTCGGGAAGGCTCGACCGGGTAGCTGATGGAAGCCCGGGGGGCAAAGTTGAGTACGGGGGCGGCGTGTCCCTGGCGACTATGATGAAAGACTTCGCCATAGTGGACTGCGTCTCCTCCAACCGCCGCCCACTGGCGACCTCATATGACATGATAAAGCTGTCGAGGGTCTATACGCCTGTGTACCTTGGTAGGTGGTGGTGGCATGCGAAGCGGGCCCTTACCCGATTGGAGGCGAATGAGAGTGGGGATCTTGAAGTCATAGTGGGAGGTTAAGTGGTGGGCTACGTTCGGCAACTTCGGCGGCGGTTTTTAGGTGGCGGTGGGGGTTTGGCGGAGTATAACGGCGTGTAAGCGTCGCATGTTTTAAACTAGCGGTGGGGTGTTTAGGTAGTGGCGAGTGGGTTGGGCATTGGTAGCGGCGGGGGTGGTGGAGGTGGGGGTGAGGCAAAGGCGATCGCTGCCTAGGCCGGTCAATGCGGGGCCCCATGCGGGCCGTGTATCTATCTCCGGCGCAGCCGCCGGTATTGCTCAACCCGGTCGAGCTGCCCTCGCACGCCTCGGCACAGTCCCCTGATGGTGCGTGGCGCTGCCTCGGTCGAGGGTTTCCGCTGCACTGCGCTTTTATTGTCTGTGCTTGTAGTTGCTTCGGGGCTGCCATCCTGCACCGCCTGCGTCTAAATCATCCTCGTCGTCCTCGGAAAGCCCGAGGGCGTCCAGCGATCTGAGGGGGTGGTTGGCGTAGTAGTTCTTTTGCACCACGAGCCCGGCCACAGTGGGACCTCCGTGATGACCCGATTTGGGTTCACGAGGGCTCCGGTGGCCTCGGACACGTTTACGTTCGGCCCAGGAGCCCATCTTGCCCCCACGGTGGAGGAGGGGTTGGGCCCCGCCCGGAGCAAAAGGTAAGCAGCGGTGGGCTCCGGCTCCGAGGTTGGTAGAGTCCCGAGGCGGGGCGGTTCGGCCGGCGAGGTTAGGGCCCAGGCGGGGCGGTGGATGGCCTCCGGCTGGCGGGGTGCCCGAGCCCCTCGTATTGCCGGGTGTTCAGCGATGGCTTTTCATGTCGGTCCCCGCGGACGGCGCCAAGCGTAGAGGTACACACCTGCCCTCCTACCCTCTTGCTACCGGGGTAGTGGGAGGAGGCGAGGTTTCCACCGAGGGGGGTGGGGACACTTGGCGTGGGCCCCAGCGGGCGAGTCCCGAGGTAGTGGCGTGGTCAAAAGTGTTGATCCCAAGAAAGTCTCTTTTTTAGATTGATAGGTCATAAAAATGTCCACCCAGCCGTCCCTTCATAGATCACAGCGGTCCGTAAAATTATAGGCGTCACGATCAGTATTTCTTGTAGTTACAAATCCAGGACCACGACACGCTTGCCACTTCGTCTAGGGCCCAGCAGCGAGAGCAAGGCAGTACAAACCCCACAGGGGGTGGAAGGTAAAAACCCGTCTTTGGCAGCGCCTTAGGCTCTATTAGGGTTTCTCCCTTCTTGCGCCGTAAGCTTGCCTGAGTTAAGCTTGGGGCTCCGGCGCCCCCAGCGGCTCCGCGGAGGTCTTCCTCTTGCTCACGCTGCCCACGCACCAGCGGGGGTGCCGTTCTATCTCGCCACCCCGTGCTGCGGGCGTCGCTCTTTTCTTGTTGCCCCTCACGCTGCGCGAGTGGCCGTCTTTGGCCCAGCTGCCCCCAGCGCTGCTTGGTGTTTGCGTTGCTCTTGTTGCCCCCAGCGCTGCGTAGTACCGTCTTTGGCCTCCGTTGCCCCCCCCGCGCTGCGAAGTGTTCGCGCGTGCTCTTGTTGCCCTCCCCCAACAATTAGCTCTCTAACAATGCTACAACATGCGTGACCGTTTTGAGTTCGACACTAAGGGCAAGAACTACCAAATTGTTTTGTAAAAAGCCAAATATAGCAATTTTATCTAAAAAACACCTCCAAGCTGGTATTGTATATCGATTTCTAAAGTTGGCAACCATCCATTCCATTGTTCTCGCTTTCTAAATAAAAGGTAGCGGCCCCGCTAGCTATCTCCCTTCATACGGCCAATTACCGTGCGTCTAGTTAAAATTAGCCTATACACAAGTATAGCTCAAGCGACCCAAACACAGTTTTGATTTTAGAGGAGGCTACATATACCAAGGCTATGGGAGGACTCCAGGTTTTCAAGGCTCTTCTTTTCACAAAATGGCTAAATCATGGATTTTAGCATTTATGTTTATACCTAATCTCTTGGAGATGCTCTAACATGTTATTTGTACTCATTGAGTCACCATTGTCGTCTCGACAAGCAGTGGCTGCAACAGGTCATATGACCTCGTTAAAGTCTATGGTCTGAACCTCTCCATTATGTGGCATCTTACAGTGAGCTTTGATCTCCACTTCTTCACAACACCTTTGTAGCTTGCTTCTACGGCTTGTTGCTCCGCTGAGGAAGCTACTTGGGAATATCTGCTTTCCCCTTATTATAGATTTCGTAATTAGCCTAACTATTTTATCCTAGTCTAAATTGAAGCGATTTATATATGCAATTGATGGCTCGACATCAGCTCACATAATATAAATGCGGTAGAAAGAAATAGGCAAAAGCGGATGAACCCCAACATGCCAAAGGGAAAAATAGATTTAGCTTCAAGAGCAAACAAAAGTGTGTCTCGACCCGCACTCCCAGATGAAAAGGTAACGATCAGCGCCCGGCAACAAGAAGAAGAACAAAGCCTCCTAGAAACTTTGAACAAAAACAAAGGCATCTTTGCTTGGTCAGCCTCGGACCTCAAAGAGGTTGAAGCGGCGTTATCGAACACACCTTAGACATCAGCAAAACATACGCCCAAAGAAAGCAAAAAGGGTAAATGTCAACAAAGAGGATCACAGCGGCCAAAAGCGAGGTCGAGAGGCATTGAGGCATAAAGCGTAATCACAGTAAAATACCGAGTGGTTGCCAAACGTAGTCATGGTACCCAAGAAGGGCGATAGGTGGAGGATGTGCATAGACTTCAGCGTCACGAACAAAGCGTGCAAAAAGACCGTTCCCCTTACCGGAATAGACACCTCGGTCGATAGAGCCGGCGGGTTGCCATAGGTTCTCTCTCTGGATTGTTTTTGGTACCATCAAGTGTGGATGAATGTACAAGATGAAGAAAAACAAGCTTCATGACACCCTTCGGCACTTCTTTGCTTCACAAGGATGCGGAAGGACTCAAAATCACGGGGGCCACCTTCCGCCCAAGAATGATGAAGAAGGTCCTTGGCGTGATGAAGAAGATCCCATGCAAGGCAATGTCATAGCCTACGTAGGCGATATGCGTCATAATGAGCAAGAAGGACTACGATCATGTCAATGACCTACAAAGAGACCTTAAGCCAAATTAAGGAAAAGCGGGGCTTAAGCTCAACCGGAGAAGTGCGTCTTGGTGACCAAAGGGAAGATGTTGGGCTACATAGTCGGCCGAAGGAATCAAAGCAAACTTTGAGAAAACAAAAGCAATATCGAGAGGCGAGAGAGCCTTTGACAAGGAAAGAAGTACAAAAGTTGATAAGCGAGAATTGCAGCCCTCGGCGAGTTCATATCTAAGTCTGCGAGAAAAAGAGCTTCCCATTCTTCAAAAGCGCTCAGGGCTCGAAAAAAAGTTTGTTGGGGACCCGAGCAATTGGAGGCATTCCGCAATCTTAAAGAGAACCTAACAAGCGAGAACTATTAGTAGACGGTTCTAGAACGAGAAGCTCCGCTCTTCTTTATGCGTGGCGGCATCGCCACATGCGATGGCCTTGGTTCTCATCGTGGAAGTCTAGGAAGGAACTTCGGCTTGTCCAAAAACTGGTGTACTATGTGTCCGAAGCTCTATCCGGGCTCAAAGTTGAACTACCGCAGATTGAAAATTTCTTATGCTATGCTCTCGGCATCAAAGGAAGCTAAAACATTACTTCCAAGCGCCGCGAAATCACTATCCCAACCTCTCAACCGCTCGGTGAAGTGTTAAAAACAAAGCACAGGGAAAGAAATAGGAAAATGGGCGGCCAAGCTCTCCCAATATGAGATCACATACACACCTAGGACAGCGATTAAATCACAAGTCACGGCGACTTAGTGGCGGTTGGACACCTCGGGCGGAAGAGGCGAACCACCCGGCTTATCAATTGTGGACAAGCTACTGCAAATGAGCATGGGGAAGAAAGCGGGCGAGGAGCCTTTGCTATCATTGTATCTCCATCGGGTATCAAAACAAAGTATGCTATGAGGTTAGACTTGAGGGGCAACCAACAACAACGTAGCGAATATGAAGGCGATCCTGAGGCCTCAACAAAGCTAAAGCACATGGGGCAAAGACCTAGAGATAGAATAGATTTCCAACTCATTCACGGGGCAAGTAGAGAAAGAGTACGGCGAGAACTAGAACTAGCCAAATGCGTTCTTTGTGGTCGCGAGGCACGGGCGAGGGTTCGAGGGTTTTACGGTGAAATACATTACGAGGCGAGAAAAACTTCGAGAGGCCGGCGAGCTAGCCAAGGCGGCCCGACAAACTATCGACCTATACCCAGGAACATTCTAAACACACCGCAACCAAGCCATCAAGCAGAGTCAGGGAAAATTTGCAAAAGCGGTGATGCTAACTCAAAAGCGAAGATTGGAAGAAGCTCATACTAGATGCTCTAAACAACATCACCAAGCCTAAAGACAAGCGCGAAGCGGCTAAATTGCGGCAAGGGCAGAAACTATATGTTGGTTGAAGGAGTTTTGTACAAAAAAAGGGCATCATGCAGCCCTTTTTGAAATGCGTATCGGCGAGGAAGGAGTGGAATTGCTAGAAGAAATACAATACGGTGTTTTTGCGGCTCGCACCTAGGACCACGGGCTATCTCGCAAAGGCTCTAAGGCAAGGTTTCTTACGGCCTCGCACATCAAAGATCGCGGGCGCATATTGGATACATCACGAAGCTTGTCAAAACTTCTCGGCCCATCAAAAAGGACCTTCACAAGAGATACTGACTAATCCCACCAACACGGCCATTGCAAAAGTGGGGAGTGGACTTAGTAGGGCTGTTTGCACGCCATCGCAAAGAGGCAAACAAGTTTGCGATTTGTTGCGGTAGAATCTTGTACAAGGTGGATCGAAACCAAAGCTGGCTGGCGACTATAACCTCGAGTCGCCAAGAAATTCTTACGGCAAAACATTATCTGCGGAGTTCGTGCCTGCCTAGCACCCTTCTGATAAACAATGCCAAGCGGTTTGACTTGGAGAAATTCAAACAATTCTCGAAAGCATGGGGACAAAGTTAGCCTTAAGCCTTTGTATACCACCCGCGATCTAGCGGGCGATTCGAAAGCAAAAGCGGAATCATATTCTCAGCAATATCTAAGAAGTTGTTGAACCTACGCAAAGGCAAATGGGTGGAATAACTCCCAGGGTGATATGGTCACACAACACCACCCGTTTCGGAAGCGGCGAGCTACACTCCGTTCAAGCTATTATGCGGAGAGGAAGCCATGCTACTTCGAGTGATAAAGCATCAAAGCCTACATGTGATGAAACAAGAACTGCGAGAAGATGAAGAGTACACTAAGGAGGCGCATAAGAAGACAAGAACGAAGCCCTTGGCAACATAGAAAGTACCAAGCGAGACCAAAAGGTGGAGACGAGAAAAGTTGTCGGAAAAAGAAATCAATGATGGAGATGCGGTACTTGGAGGAAGCCAAATCACGGCGGCAATGGCGAGGGAAGCTCAACCAAAGTGGGAAGGCCCTTACGGCCAAGGCGCGGGAAAGCGAGCTCCTTCTACTTGGTGTCAAGCGAGGGTGTCACTTCTTATCATACTTGGAACATTGACAAACCTCGCGCTTCTACATTTGACATGTAAGAACGGAACCTTTGCAAGATGTAAGCAAGGGCCAAGGAATTTACTATTTATGCATTTTACTTTTCAATCAAAAAAGGCTTGCACTCTTTTTTTCCTCACAAGGGGACTCCTAGCGGAGGTGAGGTTTTAATGAGTGAGACCCATGTAAAATTTTTCTCAAAGTTATAAAAGTAATGCGTCCCCGGCAAAGTTCAAGCTAAAACTCAGCGGCCAAGGGCCTGTAATTGACGAGCAAGACTATACTTTGGAGGACGCTAGCGGCTGCCTTGAAGCAGAAGGTTCCCGCCGCCCAAACGACCTCAAGGGCGACAAATGCCCACAAGCACAGGAAATTCTGAAAAATCTCAGGCACCAGGAGCACCACCTATATATCCGGATAAGTGGGCAGCGACTTCTCTTGTTAAGTGCTATTTGTCGTAAAGGGGACAAACCCTAGAGTTAGGATAAAAGGGTCGCGATAGCCAAGTTGTACCAAAGACCCCAAGTTCTAGTTAGAAACAACACTAAAACGCAGTGAAGGACCCGCGACCCTTCGTAGCAACTAGCTTAAAAAACATACGCAAGGCCCTAAGGAAAGGGCGGTGGCCAATCACCCAACCACTAGGCCCCTTTTTAGGCCTTCTCGAGCATCAATTCAAACAAAGCACAATTGCAAGGACCGACTTTCTCTCGGCCCCGACGCAGCAAACACACCAGTTGAGCTTACAAGCCGAGACAACCGTGCATAGCAACGAAAAATCATCCAACGTAGTTAATAACTCTAACGAAGTAGCTAAATAACAAACGAAGCCATGCACAAGTTCGGCAGGTCAAAGCGGTGCGTGGCGTTAATAAAGATAACACAATAAACATAACATCTTCAAAAGGTCTTAGATTTTTATCACGAGATAAAGTGAAGTGCGGCAACAACCCCGCACAACTTCGGCATAACATAATGACCTCGCACCATCACTGCCGGGAAGCGTTAGAAATCCCGGGCCTAACAGCTTTCATGTATTTGGCCCTCAGGCCAGGTCGGCACTGTGTTAGCGACCCTGCCCCCTGAAAAAAACAAATACGTAAAGACACGTAAGCAAGGGGCGTTTAACAAAAACAATTATAAAGCAGAAAAAAAGTTAAGATATTGGCAACCAAAGGCGGGTACCTCGGTCGTATCGCCCATTAGAAGCTTGAGTAGAACCGGTAGGGGAATGAGCCTTCCGTCCCCACTTTGTGAACGCCTCATTGTCACGACGTTAGAAAAAGGAAAGTCAAAAACTAACACAATCACCAAGCAAATTGAATTCTAGCGAGGAACGGTGAAACAGACGGTAAACATAGTGCGTCTCTGCGGCAAAACCCGTGGAGCCTCGAAGGACCTTGGAGCCTTTGACCCGGCGTACGCATCACGATCCATCATTTCCCACCTCCTTGTCCTAAATACAGCGAGAAAAGAAAAGCAAAAACAAAAACAGCGTTCGGTAAACCAAATTAAATAATAATAATATTAAGGAAAAAAAAAGTACACTAGCCATTACCTTGGTCGTTTAGGTGGCAAAGGCGCGCGAAACCTCGAGAACACCTTGGAGCCTCCAGTTCACCCGGCCTCCGCGGTTAGGGTTGACCCACCCTTTTTGTGCAAACAAAGACAAAATAGCGTTAGTCGCTTGACTAACAAAGTAAGGAAAATAGAAAGGCCAAGTTGTTACCTCAGGTTGTCTCCGGCCTCGCCCCTCGCCCACTTGCACATCCTAGCAATGTCAC
>JADLZK010006115.1:0-133857 GCA_015847255.1 Hyparrhenia diplandra | reverse complement strand
TCATATTGAAGGCAAAGCTATCATATTCTTTAACCCCTAAAATAAGCCAAATGTCTAGAGAACCTAATCTAGTAAAGAAAGATTCCCTCAAAAAAATCTAGTAAAGAAAGATAAAGGCAAGGCCAGGTTGGCAGCACTGATCTAGCTACAGTATTTACCTATAGAAATCAGAAGATGAAAAGGGTGGTTCATGTCATCTCTCCCAAAAAGAATGCATGCAATGCAACCCAAAGACTACAAACGTATCTCCTTCCCTTTTCATTTATGATCGTACACAAGCTTGGGACGGTTTTGACACAGTGGCGTCGTCGTCTCCAGAACGACCTGCTGGGCAGGCAGGCTAGTGCTGCAATTGCAAGCCAATCAAAACTAACTCCTCACTAATCGCTCCACCTCGTTTGCACAAGTGACAGTTATCGGGTTCATCTCCACCCGCATATTAACTGAAACACCGTGGCAAGGTTCCTGGAGTCTATGATAGCTGGGCAAAAATACAATGATCAGGTCTTCCCCGAGTTATGATAGCTGGGCAAAATGCAATGATCGGTCGATGGTTTTCGATGCTGTCACAAGAAGTTTCGCACTAAACGCAACCGCGAAACTTCCTATGTTGAGTACATTGGTAATCCGGAGCACCCACTGTTGGTGCAAGCTCCACTAGCTAGCCTTAACCCATCAGGCGAGATTTTGTTGATTTGTTTTTGGTTACAACATGAGCCTGTGATGACTAGGCCACAATAGCACTTCAACCGGGCTCGTCGGAATTGGCTTCAGCTACCAAAATGGGTAGCAAACACACCCTTAGCTCTTGTGGATGTGAACTTGTGATGCACTTGTTACATTTATACTATATATATTGTGATTGTTGTGGATATGGTATCTATGTGTTTGATATGAATTATATGTGAATTATATGTGACGTTGATTGCTTGTCAAGGTGTGGAACAAAAGTCCCCTTTGTCGAGCAATTGACCATTACGCCGCAAAGGGGTGCTTTGTCAAACGCAATGATCACCGCGCAGCAGCAGCCGAAAAAAAAAAAAAAAAAAAAAAAATTGCCGCGCCGGCAAAGACGAACTAACCGCAAAGGGCCGTTAGCGGAGGGGAAATTGCGATTTTTACTTTGCCGAAGGATTTGGCGCCAACAAAGTAAACGCCTTCGGGGCAAAGAAGTCGGTGAAAACGGCAAAGGCCACGTGCGGGGGTTTGCCGGGAAGACAAAGCCGAAAGCGCAATCGAGGCTTTTTACGAGCGCCCGGGCACTCGGCAACAAAGGCGAATCCGGTAGTGATGGTGGGCTGGGAATCCTATCAAAATCTAGACAAGGCTCTCACGACGCAAATAGTGCTCGAGGTACATTTTGTGTGTTTAGCTTTGGTGCAAAATTTTTGGATGGATGTGACTTATGTCACATTGTTATAAAAGACGTTTCAGTTAGTGGTAAATATTATCCTACCATGGCGTAACTAGGCTCAAAAAGAATCGTCTCGCAATGTACATCTAAACTTGTATAATTAGTTTAATTTTTACCTATATTTCAGTACTCCATACATGTTGCCGGCCGACGAGGATGTGATGGGGAATCTTCTTTTACATAGTGGAATTTGGGAGAATTTGGGGTGCTAAACACACGTAGCGAAAGTGCATGAGCCAGTTGCGGCTAAGTTTTGGGGCTCGCCTCGCATGCGGTGCCGGGTGCGGCCAGACGACCCGCGGACCTATAACTACTATTGCATACTAGCCACGCCCTCCTCACTCGCCCACGCAATGAGGTCCACCACCAGGCTTCGCTAGCGGCGGCGGCTTGGATGATAATGAATTAAGGCCCTCCACAATGCGAGTGCCGCCAAAGCTGAAGCTCCACGTGAGCCAAGTTAGCGGCCAGGCGGATGATAATGAATTAATTTACATGTGCGATTAGTTGTGTGTGTCAATCTCTCTCTCCTCCCCCTCTTCATATTCTATTCGAGCCGTGCAAACAAGTTCTTGTCGCGTTAGCACCACTTAGCGGTAGCCTTGAAATTTCTCTCTCCATTTGAGCGGCACTCAGGCGATACTGCGAGAAGGCTTAATGGCACGATAGCCAGCCCTACCTTCTACAACAACGTACACATTTACTTTATCACCTTTTACAGGGACATGTTTGCTTGCAATAAATTTGTAGCCTTGCGGGCGGAAGCGAGGAAGGGCCATGTTGGCGCGAGGAGGGAGCGATCCCACATGGCCCTCCCTCGCGCTCTCGCAGGCTACAAATTTTCAGGCGGCGGCGGCCCGAGTGAGGAAAGAAAACTTGCAATTCTCGCTTCAGAAAAACATCATTTTCAAACGCCGGCAATTATTTATTAAAATATATAAAAATTTTATACTAGGTAATTAGTATCATCGGAAAAGATCTTTAAGAGTTTTTTAACAAATTTATTTGGAGATATAAATGTTACCGCGTATTTTCTACAAACGTAGTCAAAGTTGAGTCGGTTTAAAATGAAATGGAATTTAGCACGGCAAAGAATGGACGCGCAACTTGCTTGAGCGTGAAGAAAGAAGCATCTACTCCCTCCGGTCGGTAAAAACGCAATAGCGTTCAAAAATTTTCCAAAAAAAATGCTAAAGTTACAACCAGAACTACTGTTAGCGCTAGGGTGGGACTGGCAAGGCTGCAACCACCTCATGCATGCAGACACGATTGACTGATGCATGTCCTCTAAAAAATAATTACTCGTAGACAACATTTATACAAGCAAAAAAAGAAAAGAAAAATGGTCCCACCCAATGACGATCTCCACCACTCGGCGGCACCAGGTGGGAATGAGATCCTGCAATGTAGAAACGGCAGCAATTTACCGTATCTTTCTAGAAGACTCCAGCAAAGATGGCTGACATCTAGAGCGTGAAGAAGAAGCATCTACTATCTGTCATCGGTGCACGTAGGTAGCTTAAAGATCTTGGTTCCTACCCTACCTATCCTATAGCCCATATCGTGATATCTCCCCATGATCGATCGTGTGTGCCTCATCATGTCTCATTCATCCAGCTGATAAAAAGAAAGGCACTCTTTCTATCTTGTGTGAGAGTACAGCTAAGTTTGAAAGACATAAACTTATCCTAACCTGAACCTCAGAAGGCCGGCCTGGTGTGTGCGTCAGTCAACATCATCGTTCACATGAAGGCCATGCCGGTCGCTCGAGCATTTGTCCCCTCCGATCCTCCCTTCTTTTTCGATCAAAGATGCATGCGGGCATCAATAGCCGACGATCGTCCTCGTCCACGATGATGCGTGCATCAATAGCCGATCAGTCCTGCCTGATTCCTGACCTACAGCATCCCATGGGCAGGCAGGCAGGCGCCAGGCGGACTCGGTCCGACCTCCTCTTATCCAAAGGCATACAAATCCGTCCATGGCTAGTAAGATGGGATGTTGCTCGGCCGAAGCCTCATCCACTAACCACCGGGTGCCTGATCTGCTGGATAGTGGACTCTCTCGGCCTCGGCTTCTCCGTCTCTGATAGCCCAATCCGATCGATCATCAGACCTTGCCGCGTCGGCATCGGATTGGTGGCCGGCCCTGTCTGTCGCCGGCCTCCGCTGCATCAGCGTAGTGCATGCCCGGCTGCCCGCCGTTCTCCGTTGAGTTGAGGCAATTCAATGCGCGGGCGCACAGCGCAGCGCATCTGAGGACGGAGACGGTTTCATGTGCCGGTGCCAGTCATCTCTCCCAGAGCCCGGGCAGAGGCAGGCCGGCACGGGACAGGCATTCGGTGCACAGCACATCGGTTCGCGCAGCTGCAGCAGAGGTTGCATTGCAGTGCCCAGCAGGCTCGATCGGGGCCTCGGTCCGGGGGGGCCTCGAGTCAACACAGTCATGCTAGAGCTATCACTATGGCCTGGCCTGGCGCCATACTGTGTCACGTGCACCTCATGTGGGCCTGGGATGGAATACTGGCTGCTGCAGCTGCTAGTGATGCATGTCTGAGGTGACTGCACTCTGGCGCTGCGCCCGCCGATGGCCTAGATGCCGATACATACCGAGCACGTACTTCTACGTTGCTACTCACCGGCGTGGCGCATTTGCCGGATGCCCATACGAGTAGTACCACACTCGTGGTGGCGTACGTACACTACACCACCGGTGTCCTGGCCTGATTCGATTCGGACGCGAGAGAGCGACAAAGGACGACGATGCTCGACTGGACGGGAGTACAGTACTGTTTATGTTTGTTTTTTTTATAACAAACCATATTATTATTCAGCAGCATGAAGCTGAGTACAGAGTCAATGACAACTGAACTTAGAACCGCCAGTACATGAGCAGAATTAGTACAGGAGGAAGAGAAATTCAGAGTTAAGGACTCTGATTGCACAGCTGCCTGCCTAGCTAAAATGTCTGCTGTGTGGTTGAGGTTTCCAGAAACCTTGTAGAGAGTTGTGCTCCTATCTTTCGTACTGTATGGTTGTTTATGTTTGGCTCGGCTGCTCCGCACCTCTCGACTCCCTTGTGGGTCCGTGGCGTGGCCCCCATATGCATGCTGTATGTCAGCATCTGCTACTCGTCCAAAGCATGATTTGAGCCGGGCAGCACTTGACCAGCTAGAAACTCACCTTCATCCGAACAAATGCGCCAAAACATGATTATTTGAGTTCCTTCTCATGCAAAGACGCCAAATTTTAAGAATTGGTCCTTCACCACAATGCATCATACACATCCAAATACGGGAGTCTCCAACATTTTTGACTTGTCATAGGGTTTTTTTTTGTCTTAACATGCGTACTTCGACTAATTGTTGCCATAAACCATCTTCGTTATACGGAGTAGAACTTAAACCTTTTTGTGCTCATGAATTGGCCCGATTATGGTTAGGTGTACTCACGTCATGCTGAGATTGAGTTCATGCCCTCCCGAGTTTTGGTACCCTCCGTCTTAGGAAAAATATCTGTTCTCACATCCGGTAGAAGTCCATCACACTTCCCATAATTGCGTGGCTTTTGGGACCTGGGGGAGTACATCACTTGGTGGATAAATATCGAAAACAAAAATTTCGTACTGTACAACCTTATCTCAAAAATGTATCAAGTACAAATGCCCTTCAAACCTTGAAAGCACATCATGTCATCATTTTCTAAATGTACCCCTCACCTTAGCTGAATCTAGTCATGAAAAAAATGATCTACTCCTTTATGCATATTAATCTTTCTTAAGTTCAACTAGAATTATATAAATCATTATTAATGATTTTTATACCTTGAAATAAGCTTATTATAACGTATTCAATTATTAATATTTTTTGATATTTATACAGTTTAAATATTTGGTTTTTCTCAAAAGCGATAATGACACTCTTCATGGGATGGAAGATTGGACTCTGATATTTTAGCTTTGCATGACTTGTGTTGAAGTACGTACCAGTTTGGACTCTGATATTTTAGTTTTGAATCTTGATCCTACATTTAAAGGTAAACGTTTGTACTGAAAAAGCGTGGCATGCATCGTTTCAAGCATAGCCAAGCATCCAACCATAGGCACATGGACACGTTGAGTACAAAATTCAAAGGACACAAAAGTCGAAGGATAAATAAACTGAGTAGAGCAAGTGCAACGTGCCAATTTGGCCGTGGGCTCCGCTCGCCCACCCACGTCCAGTCCACCGCCCACCGGCCTACCACGCCCCCACCACCCATGAGACGGAGACGGACACGCGCAGCGGGCGGGTAGCGTGCGAGTCGTGACGGTTCGGATAAGGCCGGCGCCACGGCGGTCGCTCTCGCTCCGTGCGGGGCCCTCCGTCGTGGACTCCGGCACCGAGGCGGCGCCGTGGAACGCGGCGACGCGCAGCGTCGCGTGGGCCCCACTTCAGATTTTTTATTCTTTTTTTTTTTTTTTTGGGGCTCGTCACCTCGCATCTCGTATCGTTGTCCGTCCGAGATGGGCCTGGGACTCTGTGGTGTGGAGGATTTGCGAAACGAGCCTCTGAGCTTATCGGAATTACACCGACGTGTTCTCTCGAGGGTTGGAAGTTGAAGCCATGCGATGCGATCGGTGTCGGACGGACGGACTCCATTGTTGATGAGGCACGACGAGCATTCCATTTCCCGTTACGTTGTGGGAAACGGTAAGTTCATCATCAAGTGCGTTTGGTAGTTTGAGGCGGCCATCCTTGTCGTATATGCATGCAGTCCTTGTCGTATACGCATGCAGCTGCTGCTTTTTCGCCACGGACGGTTGCCGCCGCCGGTTGACGTTGGCAAACTGGTGCGAACAACTCACTCTCGAGCAACAAACTGGGCTACCACTTCTGTACGGGCATGTGGGATGGCACGCAGCAGTAGCCGGCCCTCTTTAACTCCAGCAGGCAGAGATTCGCGAAACGCACCGGCGCGGCATGTGTCGTGCACGACCTTTGTCGTGTCTCTTTCTCTGTCTGTCTACCAGTACCACTGCTGTACGGAGTAGCTACGAGTAGGGCGTAACGTTACGTGCTTTTATTCGTCGACCGTGCAACGAGATTTTCCCATGTCGTCGTGCTCGCTCGGCCATCTACAGCAGCTGTACACTCGGTGCGTCGCTGTACTCGCACACACACAGGTCCCATGGGCCATGGCTGACTGAGTTGAGCCGGACCGGACAACGTTGCGCCACAGCGAGCGAACACACCGTCGCGCCGCCCGGTGGACTTTACAGGGCGCAGGCCGGACACCGCCCCCATGCCTGGACAGACAGGCGGACAGGCCTACGAAGCCCTAGTCTGAGGCCCACCTACTACCTGGGCTATACAGCCAGCCAGCACCAGCACCCAGCAGCATCAGCCAGCCGGGCCGGGCCCCGGCCCCGGTCTAGGAGACCGCGCGCCTGCCTGTGCTGCTGCTGGCCTCTACTGCTACACCACCGTCTCACGCCACGCGGGGCCACTGCGCAGCGCAGGTGAGAACAGGACACACGAGGGTCCAAGTGCGAAATCCTCTCGGACCTCGACATGAAACACGGTACACCCAGGGTGCAGGCTGTAAAATGCCCGCCTCGAGGAGGCCAGGCCTTAGGCTATCCGCACTCGTCGTACTTTAAATCCATCCTTTAAAAGGAATATTCATCAATATTGGCCATCGATATTCTCTTTTATATACAGATTTCAATCGCACCCATCCATACTTTTATATCTCTACTCTATACCAACTCCATCAGTGGGACCCACTTGTAATTTTATCTAAATATATTCATGTGAGATTTAGTTTTGAAGGATTTATTGAAACGAATTCAATGGTGTGTCAGAATTTAATTTGGTGTTTTGGTTTATGAGTTATAACGTTTTTTAGTTGCTTTAACTAGTGGGGCCCGCCCCTGATTCTCTCAGCTCTCTCAAATCTCTCGGGCGAGTGCGTCGTGGGGGCCAGCGACAGTGTTTAAAGATCGGAACGCTACTACGCTCGACTTCGAGGGAACTGGACGCTCAAGTACCTGTCCGAGTACCGCGGTGCAGCAGATTTGGTACTGGAGAGGGCCGTAGCGCACGCCTCCCAGTACCCGGTGCAGCCAGCCTATAGACTATTGGCGATGCCGGAGAGGTACTCAAGACGCAATTTAGCGTAAAAATCTACTACGGACTCCCTCCGTTCCACAAAAACAAGCAATTCTCACATCCTCGCATCGTGAACTTTGACCAAGTTTATATGAAAAAGTACTAACAATTATGAGACAAAATAAGTACCTTTAGATTTGTTATGAAATATATTTTTATAACAAATTTGTTGAAAACATAAAAGGCCAGTAGTTTTTGCTAGAAGCTTGGTCAAAAGGAAAATATAACTTGGACGCCTCCCCATAATTGCATGTATTTTTTGGAATGGAGGGGGTACTTCGACTCGCACGGGATGGCGGCGTTCCGAACGCGCAGGCTGGAAATACAGCGTGGTACGGCAGAAACGCTTCCAGAATGCGCAGGCCCACCATGTGGGGAGGGAGAGAGTGGAACGTGGGACAGCATCGTGTGTGCATGCCTAGATAGATGTGTCAAAGGCGGACCCCACTATCAAAACTACAAAAAAAATGTTATAACTCGCAAAACGAAAAGCCAAATTAAATTCGACATTACTATCAAATTCGTATCGATAAATACTTAAAAACTAGATCTCACATGGGATATATTTACATAACATTATAAGTGGGCCCCATTGGCGCTATAGTTGGGATAAAAGTATGTTGTAAAGTATGGACGAAAAAAAAAGAAAATAAATAAAGTAGAAATCTTGATGATTAGGATAAAATATTTCTTTTTGAGTATGAAGTTGAAATACGAGGGTGCGGATAGTCTTATCCATCCACCCGGTGGTGCCAGCTTGGACGACGTCGCGTGGTCGGGCAGCGGCGCGCAGTCTCGTCACGCGGCACGAGAGCCAGCCAGGCTAGCCAAACCCGCCCGCGACGACTCGGCCTCGCGGCTGCCCGCGCCCACAGCTTTGGATTACGTACTAATAAAATAATAATTAAACGAAACCACCACTGCTAATCCCGGTTTTGACCTCCTAATCACCGCGTAATTACGCCGGTAACACCGCCTCCACTAATCGCAGACACGCCCTCGCCTTCTCGAAAAGACGCGACAGGCCGGTCGGTCAGTCGGACAGGAGGCGTGCAGCGTGCTCCAGCTGTAAATTGGTTAAACCCGATGCGCACCGGCAACGTAGCTAACTTATGTAGCCGACAGGTGGGGTCGGTACCTATCGGGGCGGGTCGTGTCAGTGACCCAGGGTGCAGCGCGTGTAGAGGGGGAGCGGCGCGGCTGAGCTGGAGCGCTTTGATACGGGGCCCGCAGGTTTAACTAACGCTATCCACTCACGGTTCCACCACATGGCCCTCGGTTTTCCCCTAATATTTACAGTGGCCTGCCACTGCTAGAAAAATGGACTGGAATATACGGAGAAGGTGGAGTGTGTACTCCTCCCTCCACTTGTCAAAAGGACTCTTGTGGTCTTGTTTTATTATCGCTTTTGATTTGATTTGATTTGATTTGATTTGATGGGGTTCCTCGTTGGCACTTGGCACTCTTCTTCTTCTCTCTATAAAAGTAATGGTTGATTATGGTGGAGGATTGGTTACAAAACCGGGGTTGGATTGGATGTGGATATGCTTGTATATGCACCACTGCCATGCACGCCGCAAGCACTAGTAGAGGTTGCAAGCAAAAAAAGTCGTTTTTACCATGTGAGCGTAGGATTTGGCTAGTTTAATCGCATCCTATCTTATCGACCAATAAATGCCGATTAGTTAAAAGAAGCGTCGGCGCAGCGACATGGGTAAAGATCTCAAGACTTTTTTTTTTTTTTTTTTTTTTTTTTTCAGCTGAAAGATGGATGGATGGATGGATGGATTCTAGCGAGAAGAGAAATTGCCTCTCTTGTTTGCATGCGTGGCAACACTGGAAAACATCCCGGTTTCCACGTGTATTGTACCCAGACTTTGTAGCCGTGGCATCACACGTTTTGAACCTTTTTTGGAATATTCCTCGCCTATCGGTTTTCCAGTGCTGTTTGGTCAAAATATGTTTTATGTCACTGTCTGTCACTCTTATTCAAATTTTTATGTAAATTATAAAACAAACAAAACGTCATTACAATATCCTTAGTGATGTAATAAGTCATAACAAAAAGCAGAACATTTATTAAAAAAAGTTGAATAAGGCGAGTATTCCTTCTAATAATTGGTATACTAGTGCTAGTGCAGTGTCCAACTAGATAACCCCATCTACCAATGAAGGATAAGATAGATAAACAATGCACCTACCGGCCGGTCTGTGCTACTACTTAATTATGCTAAAAGATCAGATATTAGCAGGAAAGCAAAGTTATTATTACTCCATCTTGACCAACCGAGGCTAAGCTATAGCTACCACTTTCGGTTCTCGCTTATCATCCAAGAAATTTTTGGTTGGATCCATGATGTAGATATATAACAAGTATATTAATTTAATATAGACAGTGGTGTGGATAGGAATTTCACGTGAGGACTATGGATTTCCCTCCTCCTCCTCACTCTTCTTCGATGAATCAAAGTAGAGATATATATTAACTTTCAACAAAAAAAGGAGAGACAAATATAGACACTTATATATCTATAAATACATTTACAAACTTTACATTTTACACCTACGAGCAACTTTAAAAGACTAAGACCTCGTTTGGCACCACTCAACTTCACCAAATAAGTTGTTTTCTTTGTTGAACAACTCTTTAAGTGAAGCTGTTTTGAAACAAAACATTTGAAAAAATAGCTTCATCAATAGATTCATGCATTGTCGAGAAAAGAGAGAAATGAAAGACATAGAGTTGATAAACTACATTTTGCAACTTTATCACAACTCATGTCTTTGTGAGAGGGAAGAAAAACATCTTCACCTATAAAAATATTTTTGAAAATGAGTGTCCGGGAAGAAAAACAACTCACAAACATGTACATTTATATCTACGGACATATATACACACTTTAAAACTATGAGCAACTTTGAAAGACTAAGACTATGTCGTGGCATATCTTAATCTTGAGATAAAAAGGAGTCATTACAAATGTCTCGTTGTTGATAGACACGCCGCTAAAAGAATGATGTTCTTATATATTAAAATAAATTCAGAAAAATAGAAGGCACATACGTCAAGTTTACTTAGAACCTGAATTGGCAGATTCCATAAAACAAAACCCAACCACACTCGGTTCACCAAAGAAAACTATACCTAGATTCTCATCATATATTGTGTATTGCTAGCTTACTAGTACCACCGTTTTAGTAAGCATGATAGGATTCACAAACGTTTTTTCCCCAAATATACTCACTTCTAGTCACACGACGGGGAGTGAGTATATTTGTAAAATTCAACCCACATTTAATTGGTCAAAATTATATAGCCTCACTATAGATGGTTATAGTTTTTCTTACAACTTTTACCAGAGAACGCTACTAAATGTCAATGGCCCCAACTAACAATCAGACTAAAATGTGTACATGTATGAACAAACCATCAACCATGTGTTGGTTACCTCAATCCTAGAAAGGCTAGTACTCCCTCCATTTCAAATTATAGTTAGTTTGACTTTTTTTTTACGATCCTACGTTTGACTACTCGTCTTATTCAAAAATTTTGCACAAAAATAATCAATTTTAAGTCATTCTTAAAGACCATTTGTTAATAAAGCGAACCACAACAAAAGAAGTGATATTTTACACAAAATTTTGAATAAGACGAGTGGTCAAAGTTAGGGTTAAAAAGTCAAACAGACTATAATTTAAAAAAGCATTTTAGTACCTCGCTAAAAACTGAAAAAGCTAACAAGACTAGTAAGGTTGTCACACTATTTTTCGTAAAAAGGGAAATCCGAAGCCTTCAAAATTTAAAAAGAAACACGATCCTTAGAAACACTATAAACGAAATGATACTGTGGAAAGGATACTAAAACATCAACTCTTTCATGAGACAACAATAACTCAATGCGCAAATAGATAGATATAAGCATAACACACTCATGAGTATTCTTAATCTTAAAACCCATGCCGTCCCCGTTAATAAAGAAATAAAAGTCTCCAAAACTTTATTATAAAATAAAAACATCCAAAAGTAAGAAGCTTAGTTAAAAGCCAACTTTTTTGCCACACTAATTTTAGGGTAAACCAAAATATGGTGACATCAATGTTAGGATATAACCAATATTTTGGTAAGAAAACTCAGATCTTGTCTTGCAACATTTTAGATGGTAAAAATTTTGCACTAAACTAATTTTCTACCAAAAGTTTTAAACTTGTCCATATTTTGCCTTTGGTATATTATAAAAGTATATATAAAATCATCCAAAAAGAAATGGTCAATCCTGCCCTTGGACCATGTACATACTGGCAATAAAATAAGCAGCCAAAAGGCAATCTTATCCTTAATGATGGCACAAAGGGTAAATCTGGAAACCCTTGGTCACGACCTTCAAAAACCTCTTGCCTGAATACAAGAGGCGCAATTTCAGCAATTTCTTCCCCTTGCCGTCGACATTTCTTCCGACCTCCCTGTCCCTCTCCCCGACTCCGGCCCTTGCAGTCGACATTTCTTCCGACCTCCCCTGCTCTTCTCGTAGGAGAGCGAGAGAAGCAAACGGGTTAGGAGAAGCTCGACTAGAGAATAAACAGTGGACGAATTCGGTGCCGAAGTGGGGGCGCAGGAGAGGAGGAAGGAGGGAAGGGCGACGAACAGCGAGGCTTCGCGTTTGATCTGGGTGAGCACCGGCTTGCTCCGTGCTTTCATTCGTGTCGCTGTTTCTTTGGGTTCCCGGTGGGTTGTGGCGGCGGATAGGAGCGGAAACTTCAATCTTTGGGAGATTTTGAACTCCATCCATGGTTTTGTATGGAGCGGCGGCGGTTTTGGTTAGGGATTTTGTCATATTTTTTTTGTTTCGTTCGTCGCACTTGGCCGCAATCTGTTTCCCTGTCTCGTGTTGTATAGGAAGTCGATTTGGTTTTGGCTATAGTTCGTTTCAAATGAAATCTAATGTGAAAAGGGATTTTTTTTTTCTTCTGATAAACAAATTTGGTGCTGCTTTTGCAATCTTCTTCAGAACTTTCCCATTCACTCTTTTGCCGCAAGTCATTCTGATCTGTAGTTGCTGCATTTCCCGTACAGAACACTGGGCTTGTTTGTCCCTTTTTGTTTCCTCCAACCAAGGACGGGAGATGTTGGTATTCGCTGTTACATTGTTCTGTCTATTTTGTTTCAGTTTGATCAATTTTAGGATGTGTTGTTTCGCTGTTACTCTGTTCGTTTCACGCAGTAAATCAACTACCGGTTTAGATTCAGACATTCAGTTTCATCTTTGGGCACGTTACTTGCTATTTTTGTTCAGATTTTTTCATGCCAGATGTGTACTTCCTCTGCATTTATACTTTTCTAGCGATGGAAATCCAGAAAAGGTGATTACTATAGCCATGTACTGTATACCTATAGCCACTAGCTTTTCCCCCACTGGTTAGAACATTCTATTTTTGTTTTCAAGTTTACAGTGTGTGATGTGTCGGATTCACTGATTGCGATCATAAAGTCCAAGATTTCACCCAATTGACCATGCCAAGTAGATATATACTTCTGTAGAGCAGCTATGGTGTTGTTACAAGTGTCACCTCTGGCGCTGCTGGATCCAAACATATTTGTTTTTTTTATATAAATTGCTCGAAATTAACAAGCTGTGCAACACCATGTTGCAATTAGCAGCACAGTTCAGCAGCCAGCACGGCTTACATGGGGTTATGGATCATGTTACCGTGTCTGCTTTGAGATAGAGTGTTCAGTAGTATGACAGTATCTTGTGTAGGTCATCTCCGGCTGAATAAAAGTCTCGTGATTTTTTTTGAGTGGTGCATTGTTTATAATTGATCTTGGACCCCTCTGGATTGGGATGCCAAGGACTAATGTGTCTGGAGGCTGCACAGTTTACTGTGGTTGATAAGAATGCAGTAGGGCTGAACTGAGGTAGTGGTTGCATCATGCTGATGGTGTGTGGGTAGTGGTACTGTAGTGGTGGTCCTGGTATTTCCATTCTTATGTTTTCATGGAAGGGTGCGTGGTCCATCATGTTTTTGATTAGTTTCTTTTGGAATGGATATTGTGGGCCTCAACTGAAGTAAATATGCTTGTGTTTTGGATCTTTGGAGATGGTATGAGCTGGACTGACTTGAGGACTTGTGTTCAACAGGCTGTAGTTGTAGAAAAGCATCCTTGTTTCTCAGACCTCAATAAGGTCTCTGCAAAGTTGTTGTCTAACAGTTGCTTGTCTATCATCTTTTTTTTCTTGCTGACGCTGTTGTGCTGGAATGAAGTGTTACTGTGCTTGAATGAAGTGGTTTATTTCTTCTCCTTGTCAATACAATCAACTCGGTTATAAATATTGCATCTGTTTTTTAACTACTGTGTGCAGTCTTTCATCACCTATGGTTCTGTGTTGATATTATGCATATTTACTCGCTTTAGAGTTCAGCTTCCTAATGCAATAATAGATGAACTTAGTCCCGTCAATCTATGTAATTGAACTATTCCAATTTGCTACAATGTAAGCAAATTATTTGATACAATTGTTTCAAAGATCCATGGAATTGGATTGTTAAGTATTGACTTGACATATATCCATTTCTCTTTTATATTGTTGTTTATAGTAGGTATATTACGAGTGTTCCAAGATTAATGCATTATCTTTGATAGTTTACCAAAAAATGGTAGTTGGGATCAAAGTTGGCTGATCTACTCTGTTTATTCTTTCACAGGAATTCATTCTGTACAGTGCTAGCTACTTTGATACACAGGCCTCAACAAGTTAGCCTGAGGCAAGAACACCGGAACCATGGTTTCAAAATCTTATTCAAATCTGCTAGACATGACCTCTGGAGATGGATTTGACTTTCGACAACCTTTTAAGTCTCTTCCTCGTGTTGTAACTTCTCCTGGCATTATATCTGATCCTGATTGGGATACAATAAGTGATGGTGATTCAGTTGGTTCAGCATCTTCTACCGAGAGAAAAATAATTGTTGCCAACTTCCTTCCGCTGAACTGTACAAGAGATGAAACTGGGGAGCTGTCCTTCTCATTGGATCATGATGCACTACTCATGCAACTTAAAGATGGTTTTTCAAATGAGACTGATGCTGTGTATGTGGGCAGTTTGAAGGTTCAGGTAGATCCCAGTGAGCAGGACCAAGTTGCACAGAAGCTTCTTAGAGAATTTCGATGCATACCTACTTTTCTCCCATCTGACCTGCAGCAGCAGTTCTATCATGGTTTCTGTAAACAACAATTATGGCCACTTTTTCATTATATGCTTCCAATTTGCCTAGACAAGGGTGAGCTATTTGATCGCAACTTGTTTCAAGCCTATGTTCGAGCCAACAAACTTTTTGCAGATAAAGTTATGGAAGCAATCAATACAGATGATGATTGTGTTTGGGTTCATGATTATCATCTCATGCTGCTCCCAACATTCTTGAGAAAGAGGTTACACCGACTAAAGATTGGTTTCTTCCTTCACAGCCCTTTTCCTTCCTCAGAAATCTACAGGACTCTGCCTGTAAGGGATGAAATCCTGAAGTCACTGCTTAATGCTGATCTCTCATTGGTTTCCAAACTTTTGACTATGCTCGTCACTTCCTATCTTGCTGTAGCAGATTGCTAGGTCTGCATTATGAGTCAAAACGTGGTTACATTGGAATAGAGTATTTTGGCCGAACAGTGACTCTGAAGATTCTTTCTGTGGGTGTCCATGTTGGTCGGCTTGAATCTGTCTTAAAGTTGCCTGCTACAATCAGTAAGGTTCAAGAAATTGAACAAAGGTATAAAGGCAAGATACTCATGTTGGGTGTTGATGACATGGACATTTTCAAAGGAATAAGTTTGAAATTGCTTGGACTGGAGCTTCTTTTGGACCGAAACCCAAAAGCTTAGAGAGAAGGTTGTCCTTGTACAGATCATCAATCCAGCAAGAAGCACAGGGAAGGACGTGCAAGAAGCTATTACAGAAGCCATATCTGTGGCTGAAAGGATTAATACAAAGTATGGTTCTTCAAGTTACAAGCCTGTCGTCCTAATTGATCACAGCATACCATTTTATGAAAAGATTGCATTCTATGCAGCGTCTGATTGTTGTATTGTAAATGCTGTGAGGGATGGCATGAACTTAGTACCATATGAGTATACTGTTTGTCGACAGGGCAATGAGGAGGTTGATAAACTCAGAGGTCTTGACAAGGACAGCCATCACACAAGCACACTTATTGTTTCGAGTTTGTGGGTTGCTCCCATCTCTTAGTGGTGCTTTCAGGGTAAATCCTTGGAGTGTTGATGATGTAGCGGATGCCTTGTGCCGTGCAACTGATTTGACTGAATCTGAGAAACGGCTGCGGCATGAAAAAAGCATTATCGCTATGTCAGTACTCATGATGTTGCTTACTGGGCACGCAGCTTTGCTCAAGATCTGGAAAGAGCATGTAAAGATCATTACAGCCGAAGGTGTTGGGCTATTGGGTTCGGTCTGAATTTTAGAGTTATTGCTCTTTCTCCTGGCTTCAGAAAGCTGTCTTCCGAGCACTTTGTTTCTTCTTATAACAAGGCTTCTAGAAGAGCAATATTTCTTGATTACGACGGCACACTTGTGGCCCAGTCATCAATCAACAAAGCTCCAAGTGAAGAAGTCATTTCCATTCTTAACACCTTATGTAATGATCCAAAGAACATTGTATATATAGTAAGTGGAAGAGGACGTGATTCCCTTGACGAGTGGTTTTCCCCATGTGAGAAGCTTGGTGTAGCTGCAGAACATGGGTATTTTATCAGGTATGCCAGTCAAAAGCTATCTCATTATTGTTTACACATACTCTTGTATCCTTTTCTCAGGGTTTGATGAACTATGTATGTGTTTTCAGATCGAGCAAGGAAGCTGCATGGGAGTCAAGCTATTCAGGTCCGCAGAAAGAATGGAGGCACATTGCTGAACCTATCATGCAGGTATACACAGAGACAACAGATGGATCTTCAATCGAGTCAAAGGAAAGTGCTCTAGTATGGCACTATTTGGACGCAGACCATGATTTCGGCTCCTTCCAAGCAAAGGAGCTACAAGACCATCTGGAGAGGGTGCTATCAAATGAGCCTGTTGTTGTAAAGTGCGGTCATTATATTGTCGAAGTGAAACCGCAGGTATATTCCCTTTGACGTCATAAACAGTATTATTTGACTTCCCTATGGGTTACTTGCACTAACTGAACTACTTATGCAGGGAGCGAGCAAGGGTCTTGCAGTCAACAAGCTGATTCACACACTGGTCAATAACGGGAAGGCACCGGACTTCCTGATGTGCGTTGGCAATGACAGATCTGATGAGGACATGTTTGAAAGCATCAACGGTATGAGCTCCAACGATGTCTTATCACCCACAGTACCAGAGGTGTTTGCCTGTTCAGTTGGTCAGAAGCCCAGCAAAGCGAAATATTATGTGGACGACACCAGTGAAGTAATCAGATTGCTGAAGAATGTAACCCGTGTCTCCTCACAGCGGGATGATGTCAATGCCACCCATGGGCGTGTGACCTTCAGAGACATACTCGATTATGTAGACTAGACACCACCAGCTAGTTACCTGAAATTAGTAGCTGCGAAGCATGTAAATTCCACTGTCTTCTGTCTCTCAATGGTTCATTCTAGGAGGGTGTGTTAACCCAGAATTCTAGTGTAGCTGGCATGAACAGCGGAAATGTGAGCTGAAGTGTGTAGGGCATTTTGGTAGGGAAGGGGAGCTGTTGCTGGAGGTTCGCAGTGTGAGCGAGGCCTCTTGTTCAAACAGTCATTGGTTGTCTGAATCTATTCTTCTGCTGCTATATTGACGATTGCGTTGGTTCTAAAAAATCTCCGTGTAATTTGCAGCTCATTAACACACTACACTAATACCTGCTATAGTGCTATGTCGAGTCATGGGCTTCTTTTTCACCAAGAAAAAGAACGTTCTTCATTAATCACTTGGATATACGATTGCCATAGACTCAACAGTCAACACATATATAGGCTTTTAATCTCCACAGACCAGCATATGCATCCGTCGTTTAGCCAGTCCAGTTTTGCTCTCCAATGCCTCTTGAATGCTCTCGCAGACCATCGTAAGAGCTGCTGACACATTTTGAAATGCAGGATTTTATCCCTTAACACTGTCTTCAAACTGGTTGAACCGTATTGTGATCTGGCTACAAACCAGCATTTGTCTTGTTTTCTGACAGATGGTTTTCATTTGTTACAATCTAAATTTCAGTCACGGGTTCCTATGGTACCACTTTATTCAAATTGCAGATTGCAGATGTGTGTGCGACTTCATATATATTTCATATTTCATTATATATATAGTTATCTCATGCAGACTGCCTATCATGGCCAGTAATACTTGCCTGTAGCAATTGTATCTCATAGTGTCAAGGTTTAGTAGTAGTTGTTTAAGGATCTAAGTTTTCAGTTTTCATACCTGGCGATCTGGGGCACAATTTTTATGGTTCATGCTAAAAAAGGTCTCTTGGCTCTAGTGCAGCTACATGATTCAGAAGGTACATCCTGATCGATATGTATGCCTCCTACTATTCCCTTGGTAATTTCTATTACTAGGTGCCAGTATTGACAGTTTCATATGCCCCTAATGAATTTTTAGAAGAAGCAGACAAGAGCGAGGTCATAGTTTATTAGAATTGAAATTACATTGTGGACTCTGTAAAGTTCCAGTTAATCATGGCATGTTGCTGTAACATAAACAGTAGTAATCCATGTGTCTCATCATAGATTTCCAGTTTAATAGCCAAATTGAATGACATAATGGAATGTGTTCATATATAGCCAAGCTCTCAGTGTTTGAACTGATATGCTGCTGACTTTTTAAAATTGAGGTTTCTGCACCTTCAAAATGACGCTTGGTGTGGTCTATCACGTTGATGGCTGCTTTGCTAACAGGTGAGCTCCTATTTGAGATCATTGTATTTCCTACGCTTACGCTTGAGTTCGCAGTTCCTTTGAACTATATGTTAATGCATAGATTCCTGTGAATTTGAAAGACCTGTTCATTACTATGATATCCTGAACCTGACTTGATTCGTAAAATTTTATAATGGTCTAATTTTTTTTCGAAAGCGTGCCGTTGACACGTACTATGATATCCTGTGTGGATTACTTGCGAATCATTTGTATTTTCCCACTTCTCTTACAATGGTCTAATTCAAACTTTGTTCTACAGACAATGCTGCGTGTTTTCTTTATCTGTCCAGCTCTGAGACTTGATCCAGAATGGTCATGACCATGAACCGATACGGGCCTCATGCACCGGGAAGTGACTGCAGATCTCAAACTGGTTATCAAGCGGTGAGAGGTAAACAAGGAGCAGTCATTCTCTACATGGTGTATTGTTAAGATTGTGATTTCATCTTTGGTAAAAGGAAAAAGCATTGCCAACAGATTCACAGACCATAACAATATATTTTTTTTGTGTAACAAATATAGTGATTTGTTCCTCGTCGTGATTGTATTTTATTTTTCCTGCAAGGTACCTGCATATGTATATATGTATATGCAATACGTTTTTAAAGATATCAGGTCATTTGTAGGTTTAGTTTTTCATACTCCCGCTTATTCGCTGAAAGCCATCAAAGATGTTGGAGGTGAAGGAATACTACCTGAGTTTTTTTGGCGTTTTTCCTTGCAATAGGAATAGCTCTGTTGCACTGCACTGTTTTGTCTTTAGACACACAGAACCCTCCTAATTAGATGGAATCAAACAAAAACATTGTTTGCTCATAAGGAAAATACTTTATATGAAGGTTAGCCTCTGTTTTTTAGTCTGCATGTCAAAAACAGGTTGTCAATTCAGCCTACCTTTCTGTGGTGCACTTCCTCTCTATTCTTTCTATACCCACTTTCTCTTTTGGTTTACAGCTAGGAAAACCTATTTATATTATGGGCCAAGCAGCTATGATGTGCACGTCTTCGTATAACAATTATTCCTTTTCCCATGAAACACGAAAGAACAAAAGAACAGGTTATTATAGCACAAATGCTTCTAAGCAGGCACCTTGCAATTTCTTTTGTCAAACCGAGTCTACTAATTTGCTTTTCATTTGACAGATTGTACAGATGAAGAGAATTGTGTTTCTGCTGCAACTTGAATCCATTAGGTGAGATTCATGGCATCTTCATCAATTCTCAATTTAGCACGTCAACTGCTTCTTCTGCTTCTACGTGCTTATTAGACACTTGGTTCATAACTGTATCACCTTGGGGGCATTATTCTAGGTACAGTTAGCTTCCCATAAATAATAATTACTATCTCTAGGTGAAGTTCTTCATGCCTGTACTTAAAACTTAGCGTGGTTGTGTTTGTTACTTGAATGTTTATCATTTATAGGCGCTATAGTTCCTCTCTGTTCCTTTATCTAATGCTATTTAGCGTGGCTGTGTTTGTTACCTGAATGTTTGTCATTTATAGGCCTTAGTGCTATTATGCTTATGTCGCACTGCCTTTGTATGTGGAATAGATACATATGACAAATTGTTAACTTATTCCATGATGTAGACTCTGACAATGAAGACACCTCCATACCAGCTTATGGATACCCAGGTACCAAATTTCCCAAACCAAAATGTAAACTTTCTTGTCTTTATCATACATCCATCTAACATTACAATCAACATCAACAAACTCTTCAGATTGGGAGCCATACTCTCCCTGATTGGCTGCTACATCAAGACATCATGCAGGTTGCATCCCTCTTCAGTCTCCCCATGAATCATATCCCTCTATCAGTGTTTGTTACCACGAAGCGGTCATCTATCCAAGACTTCCCTTGATGTGATAATATAGTGTATAATATAAACCTCTATGAATGTAATGTAGATGTATGTCTACTCATTAGAACTTTGCAACCTTCACCGTCTGTAATATTTATTTACTCTCCTATGTGTATGTATATACTTGGTTCTCAGCAGAGTTTAACACATTGGAAAATTTTACATCACTCCTACGCGTGCAAGGGCACGCACTAGTTTCACTTAATGTGACTTGAACCATTTCCAAACACATGATTTCACTTAATGTCATCAAGTCACTTTTCTAATATAATTCAACAATGTTTGGATTCTCTGACTTTCCCATAGCTTGAATTGTGCAAGACTCAATGCAAGTACTCGCTTCTCACCTTAGCTTTGGTCCCTTTACCTTTGCTTAGTTCCTTGAAGCACTTTTCTTACTATTTTCACCTTTGAAGCCATCCCATGCCACATAATGATTCGAACCAACTTTCAGCACACATTGAAAACCATCTCTTCAATATCGTAATTCTTGCTTGAATATCTTCTTTGATATAAATCTTGAGATCAATCAAGCTTGAATTTCTTGAAGCTGAGTATGTTTTAAAGTTACCTTTATTTTAAAAACTGAGCATGGCTCTTACACACATTCGAAGAGTGGCATGTAAGACTATACATTACGAGCTGAGTATGTAAGTTAGCATATTATTAAAAAAAAGTTATTTTAGAGCTCTACTGTTGATAGTGCCCTTGACACATAGAACTTTAGTGTGGGATCTCACTAGTGATGCAGGTTTGATTGGATCGACCCAATGACCCAAAACCCAAAGTCAAAAACTGGTGTTGAAACCCATTGGGCCGACCCATCGTTATTTGGTGTTATACATTATCGAAGCCTCTAGGTTCTCTGGGTAACCTGACGGAGGGCGCATACCTCTTCTTGGCGGCACGGCCGCTCCACCTCTTCTTTTTCCGTATGTCCGTCGGTCAACTCCTCCCTTCGTCGATTCGAGCCTCCCCTGCTTCAATTCAAGTCTTCACTCCCTCTTCTCCTCCGATTAGTGCCTTGGATTCACGGCTCCTTCGCTGCTCCGCCAGTTCCAGTCTCCGACAGCTCCGTGTAGGGATGAAAGTAACTGCTATGACAGAGTCAATGCGCACACGGCTCTCGCGCCACAGTTGCACCGGCCGCCCGCCACTGCCCCACCCAGCGGTATCGGGTGGTATTCCTTCAGAGATGCAGCGCTGGTTGCCTACTCAGTCTGGATGCATCTATGGGTTTTGGGTGGGTGAACCCAAAATCCAAAAATTAATGAATGGGCCATTTTGCACCACGAGATCCCACGTTAGCATTAGACATACACCCTCCGTCCTAAAATGAACACAATTCTTTAACTCGTAGAATTTGTGTTTCACCGCTTTATTCGTTTTATTCAATTTTTTATAAATATTATCATTTTTGTTATGACTTATGAAATCATTAAAGGTATTGTAATAACATTTAATTTGTTTTATAATTTACATAAAAATTTTAAATAAGGCACGAAATGAGTTAAACATGATTTTAAAAGTCAAAATAATTAAGTTTACATTGGGACGGAGGGAGTATTTCGATTCTATCCGTGAAAAAGCAAAAAAATTTAATGAGGTTGATTAATTCTCAGAAGAAAAAACTGGCCCCAAAAGCGATCCTACCTGTAGGAGCAGGGCCACACCCGCACCGCGCTCGTGGCACTCGCGGACTCTCGGACACTATCGCTGCCTTCGTAGCCAATTCCATGCACGAGGTCCACATGGATCCGAGATGCTATGCTAGCAAGGCTATGAAATCAAATACAGGAGGAGAAAGAAAGAGCCAGCCTAGACCTACCTGTCTCGCTTCTCACCTCCCCCACCACCCCACATGACACACAAAAAAAGAAGTGCCATACCCATACGTAGTATACTTGCTTAATTAATCTCAAAAGTCGTCTCCAATAATTGACCCTATACTATTCGTTGAATCACTGATCCGCGTCTAGTTCACACGTAAACTCCATCTGCTTTATAATAACCTTATTTATTTTATACTATACGTGCAATACAAATTGAGAATTACGAAGAGAGAAAACGAGACGAGGGAAGATCGATCCTGCTCGCACCAAACGTCACGTCACGTCAGGCCACAGCCCACACGCACAAACCCGGGAGGAGGAGAGGATCGGTGCTCGTGCGGGAGGGGAGACGGCGACCTTCCCCGGCCGAAGGAAGCTGCTGGATTCGCCAGAGCAAATAAAGCCGTTGGGGGGGCCTCCATCGCAACATTCTCTCTTCCTCCACCACCACCACCCCACCACCCTCCGATCCTTCCTTCCCGCGCGCGGCGCCAACTCCATCCTCTTTCCGTCGGCACCACGCGTCGTCGGCCGGCGTCGCCCGCCTTCCTTCCTCGCGCCGCACAGCTTTGGATCCGTACCCGTCGTCCCTCCTTCCCTGGGGCCGTCGCTTTACTGCGCCACGGCCGGTCTCGCTTGCGCACGCCAACCCTTCGCCCACCCACGTTGCTCGCTGCACGTTCCTCCCACCTTCCTGCCTGTCTGGCGGCGCGATCGCGGCGCGCGTTCGTCCGCTCCTTCCGATCGGGTAAGCAAGCGTCGGGGACGGACGCCTCTCGCTCTCGTTCGTCTTGTTGATTCTGGGCATGCCTTGATTCTGAGGGAGGCGGAGGCGGCCAAGGCCAACTCTGCTCTTCTTTCCCCTTGGATTTGGGTTTGCGTTTGCGTTCGTCAGGGTGTTGTGGCGTGGGATGGGATTTGAATTCCGGCTCCGCGTCATGCTTTCCGCAGATTCCGGTATCTCGCCTTTGTTTTCTTGACCTTTCTCTCTTTTCCATTCACATTGATCTATGCTTCCCACGCACGCACGTCTCTGTTTTCGCTCGTGGCTTTTGACCAATGGAATCGTGTTTCTTCTGATGAATTTCAATTCAAATAAGAATCCATCTACGTACGTTTCTATCTTTCCCTTTCTGTTGATCAAGCGTATTCATCTCTGCTGGCTGCTGCCTACTTTCCAATTGGTTTCAGGAGGCGGAGGCGACCCAGTGAATCTGCTTCAGAGCGATCAAGCAGGGCAGCAGATTCGGTTCGGTTCGGTTCGGGGCCCTTCTTCATCAACAAACAAGGGAAGGAGGGAGGAGCAGCGATTCCAAATGTGGCGTTTGTTTAATCACCTGTGGGATGTGCTAGGATCCGGATTCCTCTCCTCCAGATTTCTCTGATCCACCGGAATTCGGGCAGGCATCCACCCAACAGACCAAGGCACCACCACCAATCCGCCTCCTGTGCGCGCGCGCGCGGGCGGGTTGACGCCGCCGTGCCCAGTCGCGTCGCCGGCCGCGCTCCATCGTCTCCCCACCGCCGGACCGGAGCCTTCCCTCCGTCGTGGTGAAGATAGATAGATAGATGGACGACGAGGATTACTCGTGGGTGCGGCGGACGCGCTTCTCCCACTCCGTCGTCCGCTCCAACTCCGGGAGGGAGCAGTTCGGCGCCTTCATCGAGCAGTTCAACCGCGGCGCCGCGCTCAGGCAGAAGGGCGCCGCCTCCGGGTTCATGCTCCACGGCCTCAACATGGAGCCTGGGACCACGAGGTTCTCCACCTCCTCCTCCGTTCCGACCACGAGCTCCTTCTGCGCCAAGCCGAAACCCACGCCCACGGACTTGTCTTCTTCTTCATCAGACGCCAACAAGCCGGCGGCGCAGCACGACGAGGCGGCAGGCACCAGCGATCACACGTCGTCGCAATCGCAACAATCATCGGCTGCAACTGCAAACGGGAGGAGAGGGAGCGGCAGCAACCTCAGCGTGGCCGTCCGTCGGGAAGAAGAACAGAGCGCCGCGGAGGATGACGACAGCGCCGGAGCCGCGCTCGAGTTCTCCTTCCACCCCGACGAGCAGAGCCTGAAGCTGCAGCGAGCGTGTTCGAGCCCCGGTCCGTTCCCGCCGAGGAAAACAACGCCCGGCCCCGGCGACGCCGCCGCCCTCACGCGCAGCACGTCGCTGAGCGTGCTCGGTGAGTCGCCCAAGGCGAAGCAGAGGGCGACGTCGCCTCTCCTGTCTCGCCACGTTCCCGAGGTGTTTCAAGAGGCCAAATCAGCCACCAAGAGGTTCTCCACGCCGCCGCCGCCCCGGAGAGCCGCGTCCTCGCTGGACCTGAATGGGTGTCGACGGTGAGGGCACCGGGCAAGCTCAAGCATAGGGGAAGGTGGGCCGTGCCAACGGGAGGACCAAGGTCTCTGCGCTGGAGGTACTCGAGAAATGGTCCGTCGATCGCTCCCAGCTGCTCATTGGCCACAGGTTCGCGTCCGGGGCTCACAGCCGGTTGTTCCACGGAATCTACAAGGAGCTGCCTGTTGCCGTCAAGTTCATCAGACTGCCTGATGATGAGGAAGATGCAGAGCTGGCTGCTCAGCTTGAGAAGCAGTTCCACACGGAGGTCACCACTCTGTCACGCCTCAATCATCCAAATGTCATCAAGGTAACTGACGACTTTCCATTCTGTGATATCTTTTGTTTATGATAATGTTATGCTGGCAGTGGCATGACTCTGCACTACTACAGCCTGCGATGCCACATTATCTTATTGCGTCCTTGAAGTCTTCTACTAGTTACTTTACTTTGCTGAAATTTGTGTTTAGGTGCACTCATGATTATATGGCCAGCTATCAAGAAATTATTGAATGTATATGCAGTTTCTTTGTTGACAATTGGTATAGTATACAAATTGCATAGCCAGAGGAACGCTTGAACCTGAAATGAACTTTTCGATTATCTGAACGAACAAACTTGGGATTATGACTTTCACTTGCATTGAATTAGTATAACCTTTTGGCTTTCTTCTAGCTGACCTGGAAACTTGGGAATCCCTTCTAGCTGCTGCACTTTTAGGTTGACCTGAACTAAGAAAATTGGTGGGAGTACTAGTACCTGCTGCACTTTTAGGTTGACCTTCCATATTTCGATGCCAGCCTATCCTACTCTTGAATGCACACCTCCTTCTGTTCAGTTGAGTGCAAGCATACTGAAAATTGATTAAACGAAAGCCTATCCTTTATTGTGATTACAGATCATGACTTGCTTTTATGAGTCTCCTTCTCATCACTCCGTTTCACATTTGTTTTTCTTCGTAGCTGATTGGAGCATGCAGCAGTCCACCAGTATTCTGTGTCATCACTGAATTCCTTTCTGGTGGTTCTCTGAGATCGTTTTTTTGCAAGCTGGATCACAAAGCTCTTCCTGTGGGCAAGATCATCTCAATTAGCTTGGATATCGCACGCGGCATGTCATACATTCACTCGCAGGGAGTTGTCCATCGTGATGTGAAGCCAGAGAACATCATATTCGATGAGGAATTTTGTGCCAAGATTGTTGATTTTGGAATAGCTTGTCAAGAAGAGTATTGTGACCCTCTGTCAAATGACACTGGGACATTCAGATGGATGGCTCCAGAGATGATGAAGCACAAGCCGTACGGTCGAAAAGTCGATGTCTACAGCTTTGGCCTTATCTTGTGGGAAATGTTTTCTGGGACGATACCATATGAAGAGCTGAACCCATTTCAAGCAGCTTTTGCTGTTTTTGACAAGGTAATAACCTGATGCCCATTTCCTTCCCTGCATGGTAAATGCATTCATTGACTTGTTCAAAATTTAGAGATTGGGTTGCTAAACAAAGAACATATTGATACATTTTTGTCTCATGATGATTCTGCAGTAGTGTTGCTTTTTTTTTGAAAATGTAAATGATCAACATACTTTTCTAATTTTCAGAATGTTAGGCCGGCCATTCCTAGTAGCTGCCCAGCACCAGTACGGCTTCTAATTGAGCAATGTTGGGCCTCGCATCCGGAGAAGAGGCCTGACTTTTCTCAAATAGTTCAGATACTGGAGAAGTTTAAGAGTGTTTTTGACAGAGATGGGACACTTGACAATGTGCCCAGCTCGATCTGCCAGCTGGAGACTCACGATCACAAGCACAGGCTTTCTCATTGGGTCCATAATAAGCTCAAACATAGCCATCATGATCTCTCTGGGCCTCCTCCGCCAAAACTGTTGTAACTATTCACCATTCAGTACCTTCTCCCTTCCAAACCATGCTAATCCGATAGGCAACAGAATGTAATTTCAGTTATTTTCTGTCTGTAGATTAAACAAAAAAAGATTAGTAGCACAGTTAGCACTTGCTTCGTTTCACCACGATGTTCTCTTTCAATACACAAAATGTGAATACAAAGGTTGCTGAGAATGCTTCTTCAAGGGTTTGAAATGATTCATGCCGTCACATAAGAACCTTTTGGGCACACATTGATGATATACACGCATTCCTTTATGAGCCTGCAACGTTCCTTGTTTAGCTTATCCATATTTACTATAGTATTTTAACTAGTAACAGAGCTTTTTACATGCTTGGTGCTGTTGCATTGCATACTGTTCTGTTCTTGTGCTGCCTATATAAATCGGAGATCTGCTTTCTGTGCACTTATGGATGTGTAAATGTGCCAAAGAACAGATTTGAACGGACATATATAGGAGTAACTTTTATCGTCAACTTTGATTTCATATACTCTATCCCTTTGAAATGACAAGACGTTTTGGCTCTTTGTAGAAATTTTGATTTTATTATTTATCTGGCAATAGTACACAGTAGCAAAATTTATGTACATAGGAAAGTCAAACTCTTTATAATTTGAATGGGATGGAGTAATAACATTTGGGTGTGTTTAGTTCACGAAAAGTGAACCTAAAAAGTGCTATCGTACCCGTCACACCGAATCTTTTGATGCATATATGGAAGCATTAAATTTAGGTAAACAACAAAACTAATTGCACAGTTTAGTTAAAAAGTGCGAGACAAACCAAATACAAACAAAAAACGTCTTCACAAGAAATTTAACCCAAAATATTTCACCAACTAAACACCCTCTTAACGTGGGGATGCTTATGTTGGAATTTAGTTGTAATATGGGCTTGGCCCAATAACAAATTCTGAAATTCCTAAAGAAATCTCAAAGGCCCATTCATGAATATGGAAAGGAGGGAGTGGTGGAATCCTTTAGCACCACATTGCTTGTGGAAGGTGGAGAGGACCAACTTAAATATGGAAGTTGTTCCTACCTTCTCAAGTCTAGTGTGAGAAGGAGAAAGGAACTCCACACGCCGCGCGCTCGGCTTGCGGGGCGGGGCGGGGCGTGGCGTGGCGAAGGCGCGGGCGCACGACATGCGGCGTGAATGGTTCTCGAAATCCAAATCCGGCTCCCCCCTTGCGGGGCGCGGTCTCCTTTTGCGTTTTAGTTTTTGGTCTTTTGGTTTGCGAGTTCTAATCAAATACGAACAACGAGTCCTAACCGGTTTAGATCGTGATTGTGTCACGAGGTCGGTTCACCCCGACTATATAAGGACCACCGACCACGCTAAACGCATCAATCAAAGCTTAGGGTTTTTTGCCTCTTCTCGCCTTTGCGCCGCCGTCGCCAAGTCTCCGGCCGATCGTTGGCGTGCACCGGCCGGCGGGCGAGCGGTCTCCCGGAACCCGTCGTCTTTGCGATCCTCGCACGAGGAGAAGGCGAATAAGGTTTTTGGAAGCGCTCTTGTGCGACGCTCTCAATCTTCGCGTCGCGGCTCGTCTACCGAGAAGGACACGCTGAGGACCGTCCCCAAATACCGTCCGTCGTCAACAACGTCTTCGACTTCTTCAAGCAGCCGATCGATCGACTACGGCAAACAAAAGCCGGAGGAACTTCGGCATCGCTTTTCGGGAACCTCTCCATTACGTTGTCCTCAACGTCAGCCAGGTATTCTCGAGATCTAATCTTCATGTTAGTCATATTCAATCTATCCAATCTATCTGGTGTGCTAGTTGTGTTTACACCTGTTGCCATGATCTATGATATGCGTTTATGCTATGCTATGATCAGTGTTATGTGTTCATGCTATGCTAGTATGCGTAACATGCTTTGATCTAGTACATCTTTTAATCATGATTTATTTTATGGAATTAATCTAAAAATTGCCTAATACTTTAACAGTTTATTCTGGGCGTGTTGGTGACAAATGACGGGCTTCAGGACTTAAATCTTTGGCGTCCAGTTGGCAAAGTTTGTCACTGCAAGTGAAGCAAAGCTGTAGTCCCTTATACGATAGGGGCACCGTTTTTTTTAAGTCATGAGCTTGCAGTTCCCTTAAACTGACGCCATCGGATAGTCACAATGTTGGAGGTGCTATCTGGAACTCGATTGATTACCAATTCAACATCGGCCAGCTTTCTGAAATCCTTGTGATGTACTGAATCCTGACATTGACACTCTCTGTGTGTATAGAATTGAACTATTAAAATGCAGGTCGGTTGTATATACTACAGTGTACTCCTAAGTTTTTTTTTGCCAAACACGGACGTGCTTCATGTGGCCATGTGTAACGCACTGCTTGGCCACGCCACGCAGGCCGACCAGCACCCACCAGGCCACCAGCCGCGGAAGGTGAGCTCGCTCCACCACCACTTCCGGAGTCCGGTTGCTTTTATGTTGCTCTACCTGCATACGCATGAAGTATTGGATTTTGGCTATCATTTGGATCAAAACTTGCCAAATCTGAAACAAAAAAATCCAACGTTTTCTTGCCAAATATTGCCACGATAAATTTTGGTGGCATGCATTGGCAAACCAAGCAAGCCCAAAATACTGAAACATGCAAACATGCAATCGTGCAAGTGAGTTTAAATGGAGGAGAATCACGTTCTAATAACAGAGACACGGAAGGATCGATCAACAGAAATGGCAGTTCGGCAGGAATGTGAGATCGATCGAGGGCGACGGGCGGAGTGGTGGAGGGCAGCATCAGCACAGCCGCCAAGTCGAAAGGAGCTCACCTGGATCGCCTTTTCGAGGTCCGGCAACACCTGGCTATTCTTCCTCTTTACCTTTTCAAAGTCGCGCTTCATTTCTTCAGGCCCTAAACAGAGGCCACAAACTGACATGCATTAGTTAGGCTTGAACAAACCCGCACAGATCTGCATACATCTCACCCATGACTGTTCCAACCTTTTGCTTCAGCCTTCAGTTTTCAAATTGAGATAGTTCCACAGAATTTTAGATGTTATCCTGGAAAGTTAACAATGAGGCTGTTCTGTTGATCTTTTTCTACAGATGATAAAATAACTGATGTTTTTTGATGTGAGAGAAACATTGTTCCATGGCTAATAAGCCCATCCTGTGAGACAAAAAGCACTGTGCCCCACATTATGAACAAGTATTTGATAAATTACAGTGAAAAGTGTTAGATAAATTCAAGCAAAACAAAAGCCCCAGTCCCTTATGCAATTAGCAGTCAATAGGAACAACAAGCCATAACAACTCTATCAGCAAGGCAAAAGGACAAGTTATGTACTTCATCTATTCCAAATTACAAGACGTTTGGACTTTTCTGATAGATTTTATTATTATTATGTATAGCAAAAGCAAAAAGTTATGTTTCTAAAAAGCCAAACAGCCAAACCGTTTTATAATTTGGAATCGAAGGAGTTTTTGAGTTTCCTATGAAGCTGTCATGCCAGAACAGAATTTTTTTAGGCACCGTCACACGAGTAAACATGCCATGACCACAGAATATAATAACACTTGGTACACGAAGTTCTTTTACTTATTTACAAGGAAAATGCTGGTGCTGATGTAGTACAAATTTATTCAGCTACTGCAGTACACCTAGGTGACACGCACTGCAGTACACCTAGGTGACACGCATGTACCTCAAAGACGATGACAAGCTCAGATAAAACTTATTTGTCTCCATGCACCCTCCTGCTTACACTACAACCACTAATCAACAACTTTTCTCATGGCTTGAAAAGCCCGATAGGCTGGTCTCGATCATGTGATCAATTTTCTTAACACTCTTAGGTGGGGTGTAGAGAAGCCCCATCAGGTCACCGTGATAGGATGGCACCTTATCCTCCTCCTGGATATTGGCATTACCACTACCCTCCTTATCACCGGCATCTCCTGCAAAAGCTTATCAGATCCTCCAGTAGCCCAGGAGGAGGAAGGGGAGCTTTGTTGTTAAGACCAATGTTAGGAGCAGTGCTAGTCTTGCATAACACAGGGCGGCGACGAGAAGGCCTAAGGGGAACTTCTTGCTGTAACCTAACACTAGGGAACACCACGGTTAGATAGCTACAACCAAGTCTCATCAGTCTAAGCAGGAGGGTGTAGGCCATGGAGCTAGCAACTGCGCTTTTATGTCGCAGAAGCTGATCAGTGTTGCCTTCCTCTGTGTCCTCAGGAATTGCTTCTGTATGTTGCTGAAAAAGTGGTTGATGGAGACTTCCTGCCTATATGTTTCAAATAGCACTGTCTTAATTTGTGCATGTATTCATCTCCTCTGAATTAAGAATTAAAGCAGAAGCATACTTACATTGAAAGGGTAAAAATGACGAGCTAAGAACCCGATAACTAAGCCAAGCAATGCACACAATATTGCAATGACCGACACCGATGTAGTTCCCAAGCCTGCAAATTCATGAGCTGAACATTAGCAGCGTGATGTTGTCACAACTTTAACAACTCATTAGCAAGAGTCGCAAGACCAACAACTACATAAGCAATTCATAATAGTATATATGTTACAATTTCTCCAATGAAAATGAGCATGAAGTCCACAGAACATCATATCATTATCACCATTCTAAGTAAAAAACCGCCAGTCATTGCTGACAGCTTGTAGATGAAAATGTTTTGAGCCCAGAAATAAGAGGAAATAAGGAAAATCAAGTTGCCATCATTCAATCCCCAAAGTAGCCGGTATAAACTAATGATAAAGTATCTGAAATATAAGTTGAATGATGGGGCAAAACCCTGATGCATATCTGGACAAGGCAGAGTACAAATTATCAAGAAAAGTTACTTATATACACTGGAAGAATCAACACATTTTACAAGCTTTTCTGCACAAATAATCCCAGGCTATTTGTGAAATTTGTAAAATGAAGACAGTGGTACCACGACAGGTAAATTTCGTTGACATAACAGGTGGTTATAGTAAAACACAATAAGTTACTCCCTCCAATTCAGTTTATAAAGTGTAGTCTGACATTGCACGGTGTCCTAAATTACACTTTGACCATCCATTTATTTTATATTATATTATTTATGATTATAAACTTATAAAGTTATGTTGCAATAGTTAAAATTTGTTGGCCAAATTGTTGGTCAAACATTATAAAATTTGACTTTTTATGTACGTGAAATGTCTTATAAACTTGGACTAGGAGTAAGTACTCAACATAAGTTATTAAGTTACGGTGTCTATGCAACGGTAAAAGATAAAGCAAGTTGGGAGGTCATTCCATATTTACCTGACTGCTTTTCATGTGCACAATCTTCTGGCTTTAGATTGATTTGTCTAATCATTCGATTTCCTCTGTCAGCTACTAACAGGGCACAGATTTTGGGGACATAAACAAGCTCAAAATCTGATGAGAAAGTAGCATTCTGTGCCAGTCCATCCCTGTGGCCAGATCCTGATGAGAGGCCTCCAGCAATTGTAGTAGTATAACCTAGCAATGACAAATTTGTAGCAAGAAATCAGAAAAAAAGGTGATGCTATTGGCCAACATATAAATATCTTTTCTTTCCAAGTAGTTAAATTATCAGGCCTGGTTAACTCTGCATGACACCACTAAAAACAGACATTTTCACAGTGGTAGAATACCATCGTGTTAGCTTGGCAATCAGTGAGATGAGAAAGTTGTATGTTTTAGGGGTCAAACATACAGTGGTTTGGACTGCTCTGAACCAATCTTCTTTGGTGATTTTACCAACTTATTATCTCAGTATATTTTATTATTTTAATTCATGTTTATACCCATGAAATTCAACATATAATATATATCCCATCCACAAAGTATTTGCAGATAAGTGAAAAAACTACCATCTTAAGTTTGGAGTGAGAACACGTGAGCGAAATTTCAACAATCAACGACATGAACATCCCCCAACCGAACCTCACTATGAAAGCAATGCAGAGGCGCTTGTTAAAAACATTCCGAAAGTAACATAAATGCGTCTATGAGCCACTAAGGTCCCGATCACCTACTCACTCACACTCCGCATCACATCCACCAAACCCTAAACCCTAACTGACGACCGCGCGAAGGAACCGCTAGCAGGGGGACAATGGAAGCACGGAAGAGGGGGCGGGCTCGCTCACCGGAGGGCGCGACCTTGCGGACGGCGCCGTGGAGGCGGTCGGCGACGTAGACGTTGTCCGCGGCATCGACGGCGACGCTGCGCGGGCGGTCGAAGGCGGCGCCGTCGTCGAACCCGGAGCCCTGCTTGCCCCCCGCCAGCCTGCGCGGCTCGCCGGGGGGGGAGAGGGAGAGGGTGTAGAGCGCGGAGCCAGCGGAGTCGAGGAGGACGAGGTCGCCGGCGCGGGGCCGCGGGAGGATCGCGTAGGGGTGCGGGCCGGAGGCCGGGAGCGGGTTGAGGTCAGCGAAGGTAGTGACCGTGTAACCGTCCTCCAGGACGGTTTTGGCCGCGGCGAGCAGCGGGAGGAGAAAGAGGAGGCGCAGGGGAAGGAGGACGCAGAGGTGGCGGGGAGAGGAGGCCATGGCGTCGGCGGTGATGGCTGAAGGCGGAGAGGTTGCTGGGGAAGTGGGGATGGGGAAAGCTGCGTGAGGACCTGAGTGGGGCCTGGTCTTGGTCCAGTCCGCTGAAAATAACAAATTGCTAATTATTCTCTAATTTATCAACAACAAGATTAATGGGTACTAATTTTTAGTCTCAACTAGTCCCCTAGTCCATTAAATTCTCTTGATAGTCTAATTAGGACTAGTCTGTGCTTTTGTCGGTCGTCAACTCATTTTGTGCACTTGTGCATGCACTAGTCGGTTAATAAATTTCTAGTCCCTCATTAGTCCTTTAAACTAAACATATTTTAAATGAGAGTAAAAATTAGTTTCTAGTCCCATGGAAACCAAACAGGCCCTAACAATTTGTCTAGACAACTTTCAAGCTTCAAAATTGTTATTTTCATATCTCCCAAACGAAGTCCGTGATTGGATGGACAAGATATTTTAGAAGGTTGTGTATCATCATATCACCTACATGTGTGATTTTTTTTGGTCAATTTAGGCGACTTTTTTGCTTTGATTTATACGGGTTTTCATGGTAGATGTGGTTTGCACGATATTTTACCTCCGAACTTCGCGGTGGGCGGGCTGTTTTTTTTACGGGGAACAGGCGTGTTTTTTTTCCAACACACAATTTTTTTGGTCTCCATAACACGTGGGCGCCACATGTAAGATTCATTTTCTTCCTTCCTACCACGCGCCGCTCTCCCGCTGGCTGCCGTGCAAGCTCCATCGGCGCCGCTGGGTCCGCTTGGACTTGCTTTCATTTGCCGCACCCACCCTATCTTGTATACGCCCGCCCCAAATCGTCTTGCAAAGACCGGCCGCCCCGGGACTTCCCGCTAATGTCGCTCGTCGCCCCATGCCGCCCGGCCACGTGACCCCCACCACACACACCACCCCGGCCATCAGGTCCTTCTCTTTGTGATTGGGTTGGCCTGGTAAAAAATTGTTTCTTATTCTTCCATAGAAAGGAATTGTCTCTTATGATATATGACCGTGTTAGATGAAGGAGGCTACAGGTAGAAGTAGAGATGGGTGTCGTTGGATGTTAATCGTATGGCTAACTTTTTTCATGTGTTGGATTGCTAAAGAACATATGGTTGTTGAATAGACAAGCTCCTTTCTTTTTTCTAACTCCATTCATCTCATCTCTCTCACAACAATTATCTCTTTTTTTTAGAATTACATAGCACAACGCAGATGCCCCCTCACACGCACGCATAATCACTCAATGAATACACGTACGTAAATCCTACCACTATGAGCACCTCTGAAGTACTGATGAGCCGGCAGATCTAGAGATTCTCGAAGTCACCACAGACGTCTCATCATCGACGTAAACGTCGCTTACCATTTAAAGCACAACGTTGGTAAACTTTGGAATAAATCCAGAAAAATGCGAGCACTTGTGCCAAGTCCAGAACTTAAACCCAGGTGGGCAAGTTCCACCACAAGGGACCTAACTAACTAATCTATGATCAGTCCACAACAATTATCTCCATCTACATCTATCTACAAGTTCTATCGGACCGACTGCTCCACGTCATCGTCTTGTTTTCTACTCCCTCCGTCCCGGTATATATGACGTAAATATTATTTATTCTTATCCTATTATAGGTCGTGCTCTCTCTCTCTCTCTCTCTCTCTATGACACATATATTGATGTTGTTGTAGTAGTGTCTAGCGAGAAAATCAAATATATTCTATGGTCTTTGAACCGGAGGTAGTTATATACCTTATATCTTTTGGGGCCGATGGAGTATATCCCAAGAGGTTGAAACGAAGAAAATAAATGGAGCTATGAATCCTACAAATGAAGAAATGTCTTTCAGGGGAACCCATGTCACAAGATAAAGTACCATGGATGGTTGCTTGCTACATAACTTCTTGACGGTTGTTTGGCCATTGAGGATGGTCTTGTCGATGGGACCAATAAGGAGAACAGAGGTGGTTCACTAGGATGGTTCTCAGTAGTTATAGGGTCGAGAATGTTTAAAAGGTATTAAGTTTGCTAGCGTACAATAGACATTTTATTACATGGCAAAACAACCACTGAATGATGTACCTCAAACTCGAGGGTTTGGTGGTCCGGTGTCTAGCGATTTGGTCGTGACACGAGGGGGTAATGAAATGCACTCTGTCAAGAAAAAGCGATTTGAGGTCATGTATATGCTAACAAATTAAAAATGTAGTTATTTCAAAGAGGGGGCAAGGAGGGAGACTTGATGTGATCGGTTATTATCTTTTTTCCGTTGCAACTCACGTGCATGATCCTAGTAAAAGACTAAAACCAAGACATCGTCTAGGTGCGAAATCCACCTTCGCCTCATTTTTCCTTAACCTCGTGCAAAATTGTTTTCCACCTCGATACTCTACCCACCTATGCGAAAAAGAAAACTCGCGGCCTCCACGTTGCCCTCCCACGTGAAAAGGAAACTCGCCCGACCCCTCCTCTCTCATGCGTCTTGACTCTTCTCTCCCACAAGCAATTCTTCCTCTCGTATCACATTCCCACTGCCGGTCAAGATATGTGAGGATGAGGAGGCCATGACCCTTCTCCATCCCCTCCCCGCCGCCTCCTCCGTCGAGGGGCTCGAGGCCACGACAACATCTCAAGGGCGCGGCATCTGCATCACGCCAACGGATGAGGCAACAAGGGATCTTATCACACTCGACTTTATCAAAAAACCGAATGCACATCACATGTATGCCGGGATGTATTTATTGATAAATGCGATGACAATATAGTGATACAAAGCAATGTTTATTACAAAAGAATAACTTGTTATAAAAATGACTAGAGGGTCTAAACAGAAAATTACATCTGTTTTAGTAGAGCATGGTCTCCATCCCCGTAGGCAGCCGACCCGAGGTACACCAGCCTAGCATTGATGGCGGTCGTTATTGACCATTTTATACCACCAATTTATATCCAAACCTGGGGAAACAAGCATTTCAGAAATGCGTAATGTTGACGGTAGTTAACGTCAACTTTTTAGCATGAAATGATAAAACATATGAGAACAAGAACAATAGAAGATACAATTTATACTAATGATTTCCACGAGTTTTGTGCACACTCAGTTTTGTAGGTGAACTCCGGAAAACAACAGAGAAAAGAGAAGAAATAGAGAAATGGAAGAAAAGGACCAAATCGGGCGATTAGTATAAATTCCAAGGGTCTAAAGAACAAAAGAAGACAAATCGCGAAGGCCAAGGCCCACATGTCGAAATGTGGGGTCGGGAGACCTTACATGTGGGGCGCGGCTTTGCGTGGAGGAGCCACGTGTCCCGCTTCTAGAACCTTTCTACAACCGACCTATGGAGTAGATCTACACTATCAAATCAAGTCGGTTTAATCCAAGGGCCGAGATTCATCATATGGGGCTATAAAAGTAAGGGTAGACCTCACCCCTAAAACCCTAATTCAAGTATTGATAATTCAGGTTGAGAGTCTGAGTTCAGAGATCAAGTCCAGAGCCAGAAACCCTAGTTCTTCGAAGTAGTTCTAGTTCTAAAGAGATTAGCTACATAGTAGTAGATTAGAAGGAGACCCAAGTCTAGGAAGCCTTGAGCTTGATTCTATCAAGGTGTTTCAGAGGTACATTTATATCTTTTGATATATTATTTACTCAAGTTTATCTATGTCATTACTCTTTATCTTTATTATATCATCTATTGCATTGTTTATTGTTTGCTTTAATATGTCTAGTAGAGTTAGATATTTATTATGGATTGCATGCTTTGAATTGTATAGCCCACATCTTGTAACGTGCAAGATATGTGTTATAACTTATGTAAGAGTGGTGCTTATATATGTTATATCTGCAAATGCCCGCTATATGCCGAGTCATGGGGTAGATCATAGGGGTTACAACCCTATTGAGTCCTTTGTAATCCTCCCTCCGTGTATAGTGAATGGTAGGGCGTGTGTCACGAAGAAGGTGAAGATCTTGTTATTGAATCCTTCCTAATTGATGTTCCTTGAGTATGGTATGAAGTAGTAGTACTAACGATGATAGCTAGATGTTTGCAATAATTAGAGTTTAGCAATAGCATGTGATGGTAGTTACTGTTGACACACCTGTTATAGCATAATATTACTAGTCAACTAAACATGGAATAAGGGCATAAAATGAATAATCACATAGACTAGGGGCTTTACTAACATAGTTCCACAAGTTTTGGTGATTTATATATTTTCGTGGACTAAAACAGAAAAAAGCCTAGAGTTTGCAAGACATATGAAGCATAAACATGTTACAAACATATTCTAAGATAGCACCATTGCAAAGAGCTCGTCGAGACGATCGAAACGGATATATTGTTTGCTATATTCGAGTCCGTAATCAAAAGATATCGGTTCTTGCAGAGCGTAGTTCACTAAAACGACCATAACTTTTCATCCGGACTCCGTTTCCAGAAAATACCGGTCATTACAAAGCTATCGACGAGATCTACGCACCCAAAAGCTCGGTCCAATGCTCCATGATGGACCGGCGACCGCTAGGTCCAATCTCGGCGACCACCGAGTTGGAGTCCGTTTCCAACCCGCCGTAGGTCGGTTTGTAATCGCCATTGAGGTTGTATCTACACCGTTGCCAAGGTCGGTTTGATCCAAGGGCCGTCGTTCATCGCCAAAGGGCTATATAAGGTATCTCCCACGACCCCGGGGTCAAACCCTAATTCATTCTATTCTTTATCTCTTGACTGTTGGTCATTGAGGTGTCCCAATGTGAGGACAACCTCTCCACTAGAGAATTAGGGCTAGACTCTTCAATGTAATAGATTAGTAACTAGAGAGTTAGGGAGAGGGAGTTACACTCCGGTTTTTGGAGATGTCTATAGAGTTTGATATGTCTTGTATCTTTTCTTTGGAAGACTTATGATTTAAATACTTATCTTCTCTATTCACTTCCATGCTTTTCATATATGGTTAAGTATAGTTGTTATATTATTGCATGGGATCTCCGCTCGTATTGAGGACTCAGGTTATCCATGGTAGCTAGAGTAGTAATCGATAGTATAGACATGGTGTCTAGGCTATAGGTTACCCGAGGTTGCGCCCAATCCCACGTATAGTTGTGGTAGCCCTAGGGGTGACAACCTGTCGGGCCGATGTAGTCCACCACGTTAGGGTTGGTGTTTTTACCGAGAGCTTTTGGCAGCCTTCTCCCGACTACCTTCTTCCCAGTCTTTCTCGAGAGTTGGGACAGATCTGTTGCTCCAAAGTGCATTAGTGTAATTACTATCATAGAACCTAAGTAATAGAGAAGTACATAGGAACTTTGATCTCTCCCGCTGTCCTCTCAACTTGCTAGCTACACATTTATCTTAGAAATTCTCTTGTGTGTGTTTATGCTTAACTCCTATCATATATCCTTTACCCTCTCACTTTAGTCTAGTGGTTTGCTAATTTGGTAGATGTATGATTGTGACTTATTGGATTCTTTAGCCAAAGCTTCCCGTGGATACGATACTCTAGAATACTTTCCTAGGGAAAAGCTACAATGGTATTACTGTAAACTTACTTGAAACCTTTATATTCTTTTAGCACTTAATAAATACCAACAGTTACTCATTAGTAAGTTTTTCTTATACCCATGTTAGTCCTTAGACTAAATACTCTATTGAATATTTATATTTCATGATGGCTTGATCTTTGCATTTATCTTTATTATCATTTATCATATATGTATATATTAATTATATTTATTATCATTTGTTATGACATTAACCCTGTTGTTGAGTAGAAACATTATTCATTATTGGTTATAGCTATTCCATATATAAGGACATTATTAGTGCTACACATATTTAGTTATAGATACCTTCCTTGTGGATTCGATACTCTAGAATACTCTTACAGAAAATGCTACAATGGTATTTATTATTATGTCCGCTTGTAGAGCCTTGTTTTATTTTCTTTAGTTCTTATCTTATTTTCTCCTAATCGTGTTATTCATGCCTTGGTACACTTTTTAGTTGCATAAGATAGATTGACAACCTGTGTTACTAGAAGTGTAGGTTCTCTTTTGACTAGTTTATTAGTGGCAAAGTAATTCCCATAATACCAAAGACTGTTTGGGGTCATCACTTTTATAGTTTGTCATAGGCGCCGTTGCTATTTTAGTGATGTCATTAAGCAGTGTCAACAAGCATTTTTGGCATCGTTGCTGGGGAAGGTTTAAACTTAGGAAGTACTAGTATTCCTTCATACGCATGGAATTAGTTCAACCAATAATCTTCTACTCACAACAACTTCATCCTTTTGTTTTGTTTATTTTTTTATCATTTTATTTTAGGTTAATGTATGCAAAGTGCGAATCTTTGATAAAAGTTACTCAAAAAACAAAGAGAAAAGCTCGGAAAAAATCACAAAAAGAAAGTCCCAAAGAACAACACTCCAAGAGAAGCTTAGCATCGACTTTGAGGCTATGGCAAACAAGAGTCTGCGTGAGTTCTTCTCTCTGACCAACAACAACATCCACACCTGGACCTACGGTCGATGTTGGAGAGAATGGCTTCTCAAATTTCTCAAACCCGCACTCATCAATATGGTGCAAGCAAGTCAGTTTTGTGGGAAGGCACATGAAGATGCAAGTGTCCATTTGCAACACTTTCTCGAGATCTACAGTACCTTCACTATCAAGGGAGTGACACGTGACGCCACTTTGCTTCACCTTTTCCCATTCTCGCTGTTTGCAATCGCAACAATCATCGGCGAGACAGGGCGATGCCAAGGCGGCTGCAACTGCAAACGGGAGGAGAGGGAGCGGCAGCAATCTCAGCGTGGCCGTCCGTCGGGAAGAACAACCTGCGGTTCAGAGCGCCGCGGAGGATGACGAGAGCGCCGGAGCCGCGCTCGAGTTCTCCTTCCACCCCGACGAGCAGAGCCTGAAGCTGCAGCGAGCGTGCTCGAGCCCCGCTCCGTTCCCGCCGAGGAAAACAACGCCCGGCGACGCCGCCGCCCTCACGCGCAGCACGTCGCTGAGCGTGCTCGGCGAGTCGCCCAAGGCGAAGCAGAGGGCGACGTCGCCTCTCCCGTCTCGCCACGTTCCCGAGGTGTTTCAAGAGGCCAAATCAGCCACCAAGAGGTTCTCCACGCCGCCGCCGCCCCGGAGAGCCGCGTCCGCGCTGGACCTGAATGGGTATCCGCCAGCAGCGACGGTGAGGGCACCGGGCAAGCTCAAGCATAGGGGGAAGGTGGGCCGTGCCAACGGGAGGACCAAGGTCTCTGCGCTGGAGGTACTCGAGAAATGGTCCGTCGATCGCTCCCAGCTGCTCATTGGCCACAGGTTCGCGTCCGGGGCTCACAGCCGGTTGTTCCATGGAATCTACAAGGAGCTCCCTGTTGCCGTCAAGTTCATCAGTCTGCCTGATGATGAGGAAGATGCAGAGCTCGCTGCTCAGCTTGAGAAGCAGTTCCACACGGAGGTCACCACTCTGTCACGCCTCAATCATCCAAATGTCATCAAGGTAACTGACGACTTTCCATTCTGTGATATCTTTTGTTTATGATAGTATTATGCTGGCATGACTCTGCACTACTACAGCCTGCGATGCCACATTATCTTATTGCGTCCTTGAAGTCTTCTACTAGTTACTTTACTTTGCTGAAATTTGTGTTTAGGTGCACTCATGATTATATGGCCAGCTATCAAGAAATTATTGAATGTATATGCAGTTTCTTTGTTGACAATTGGTATAGTATATAAATTGCATATCCAGAGGAACGCTTGAACCTGAAATGAACTTTTCGATTATCTGAACAAACAACCTTGGGATTATGACTTTGAATTGCATTGAATTAGTATAACCTTTCTTCTAGCTGACCTGGAAACTTGGGAATCCCTTCTAGCTGCTGCACTTTTAGGTTGACCTGAACTAAGAAAATTGGTGGGAGTTACTAGTACCTGCTGCACTTTTAGGTTGACCTTCCATATTTCGATGCCAGCCTATCCTACTCTTGAATGCACACCTCCTTCTGTTCAGTTGAGTGCAAGCATACTGAAAATTGATTGCCTATCCTTTATTGTGATTACAGATCATGACTTGCTTTTATGAGTCTCCTTCTCATCACTTCGTTCACATTTGTTTTTCTTTGTAGCTGATTGGAGCATGCAGCAGTCCACCAGTATTCTGTGTCATCACTGAATTCCTTTCTGGTGGTTCTCTGAGATCGTTTTTGCACAAGCTGGATCACAAAGCTCTTCCACTGGGCAAGATCATCTCAATTAGCTTGGATATCGCACGCGGCATGTCATACATTCACTCGCAGGGGAGTTGTCCATCGTGATGTGAAGCCAGAGAACATCATATTCGATGAGGAATTTTGTGCCAAGATTGTTGATTTTGGAATAGCTTGTCAAGAAGAGTATTGTGACCCTCTGTCAAATGACACTGGGACATTCAGATGGATGGCTCCAGAGATGATGAAACACAAGCCGTACGGTCGAAAAGTCGATGTCTACAGCTTTGGGCTTATCTTGTGGGAAATGTTTTCTGGGACGATACCATATGAAGAGCTGAACCCATTTCAAGCAGCTTTTGCTGTTTTTGACAAGGTAATAACCTGATGCCCATTTCCTTCCCTGCATGGTAAATATATTCATTGACTTGTTCAAAATTAAGAAATTGGGTTGCTAAACAAAGAACATGTTGATGAATTTTTGTGTCATGATGATTCTGCAGTAGTTTTGCTTTTTTTTTTTTTTTTTTTGGAATATGTAAATGATCAACATATACTTTTCTAATTTCCAGAATGTGAGGCCGGCCATTCCTAGTAGCTGCCCAGCACCAGTACGGCTTCTAATTGAGCAATGTTGGGCCTCGCATCCGGAGAAGAGGCCTGACTTTTCTCAAATAGTTCAGATACTGGAGAAGTTTAAGAGTGTTTTTGACAGTGATGGGACACTTGACAATGTGCCCAGCTCGATCTGCCAGCTGGAGACTCACGATCACAAGCACAGGCTTTCTCATTGGGTCCATAATAAGCTCAAACATAGCCATCATGATCTCTCTGGGCCTCCTCCGCCAAAACTGTTGTAACTATTCACCATTCAGTACCTTCTCCCTTCCAAACCATGCTAATCCGATAGGCAACAGAATGTAATTTCAGTTATTTTCTGTCTGTAGATTAGACAAAAAAGATTAGTAGCACAGTTAGCACTTGCTTCGTTTCACCACGATGTTCTCTTTCAATACACAAAATGTGAATACAAAGGTTGCTGAGAATGCTTCTTCAAGGGTTTGAAATGATTGATGCCGTCACATAAGAACTTTTTTGGGCACACATTGATGATATACATGCATTACTTTATGAGCCTGCAACGTTCCTTGTTTATTTACTATAGTATATTTTAACTAGTAACAGAGTTTTTTACATGCTTGGTGCTGTTGCATTGCATACTGTTGTGTTCTTGTGCTGCATATATAAATCGGAGATCTGCTTTCTGTGCACTTATGGATGTGTAAATGTGCCAAAGAACAGATTTGAACGGACATATATAGGAGTAACTTTTATCGTCAACTTTGATTTCATATACTCTATCCCTTTGAAATGACAAGACGTTTTTGCTCTTTGTAGAAATTTTGATTTTATTATTTATCTGGCAGTAGTACACAGTAGCAAAATTTATGTACATAGAAAAGTCAAACTCTTTATAATGTGAATGGGATGGAGTAATAACATTTAGGGTGTGTTTAGTTCACGAAAAGTGAAAACCAAAAGTACTACTGCACCGCCACACCGAATCATTAAATGTAGGTAAACAACAAAACTAATTACACAGTTTGGTTGAAAAGTGCGAGACGAACCAAATACAAACAAAAACGTGCTACAGAAGCCGAACCTAAAATATTTCATCAACTAAACACACTCTTAATGTGGGGATGTTTATTCTAGGCGCGTTGGTGACAAATGACGGGCTTTATGACTTAGGCCCTGTTTGGTTCCTACAGGGACTAGGGACTAATTTTTAGTCTCAATTATTCCCTAATTTACCCAACAACAAGACTAATGGACTAATTTTTAGTCCTAACTAGTCCTTAGTCCATTAGCCCCTCTTGAGAGTCTAATTGAGACTAGTCTGTGCTCTTGTCAGTCGTCAACTCATTTGTGCACTTGTGCATGCACCAGTCAGTTGTCAGCTCTAGTCCCTCATTAGTTCTCTGAACTAAACATCTTTTAAATGAGACTAAAAATTAGTCCCTAGTCCCATGGGAACCAAACATGCCCTTAAATCTTTGGCGTCCAGCTGGCAAAGTTTGTCAGTGCAAGTGAAGCAAAGTTGTAGTCCCTTATACGATAGGGGCACCGTTTTTTTTCAAGTCATGAGCTTGCAGTTCCCTTAAACTGACGCCATCGGATAATACTACGTCACAATGTTGGAGGTGCTATCTGGAACTCGATTGATTACCAATTCAACATCGGCCAGCTTTCTGAAATCCTTGTGATGTACTGAATCCTGATATTGACACTCTCTGTGTGTATAGAATTGAACTACTAAAATGCAGGTCGGTTGTATATACTACAGTGTACTCCTAAGTTTTTTTGCCAAACACGGACGTGCTTGCAGCAGCAGGCATGGCTCCATGTGGCCATGTGTAACGCACTGCTTGGCCACGCCACGCAGGCCGACCAGCACCCATCAGGCCACCAGCTAGCTCGCGCGTCGCGTACCCGCCGCGGAAGGTGAGCTCGCTCCACCACCACTTCCGGAGTCCGGTTGCTTTTATGTTGCTCTACCTGCATAATAAGCATGAAGTATTGGATTTTGGCTATCATTTGGATCAAAACTTGCCAAATCTGGAACAAAAAAAAAAAATCCAACGTTTTCTTGCCAAATATTGCTACGATAAATTTTGGTGGCATGCATTGGCAAACCAAGCAAGCCCCAAAATACTGAAACATGCAATCGTGGAAGTGAGTTTAAATGGAGGAGACTCACGTTCTAATAACAGAGACACGGAAGGATCGATCAACAGAAATGGCAGTTCGGCAGGAATGTGAGATCGATCGAGGGCGACGGGCGGAGTGGTGGAGGGCAGCATCAGCATCAGCACAGCCGCCAAGTCGAAAGGAGCTCACCTGGATCCAGTTCCAGCATTAGGTGGCTACTCCGCTATCGCCTACTGTTTGGAGGCACTTCTCCGCGATCTCCTTTTCGAGGTCCGGCAACGCCTGGCTATTCTTCCTCTTCACCTTTTCAAAGTCGCGCTTCATTTCTTCAGGGCCTAAACAGAGGCCACAAACTGACATGCATTAGTTTGGCTTGAACAAACCCGCACAGATCTGCTGCATAGGAGGAACTCGTGTCTTCAATAATTCCTTCACCTCATTCTTGGATTGCTACATCTCACCCATCACTGTTCCAACCTTTTGCTTCAGCCTTCAGTTTTCAAATTGAGATATTTCCACAGAATTTTAGATGTTATCCTGGAAAGTTACCAATGAGGCTGTTCCGTTGATCTTTTCTACAGATGATAAAATAACTGATGTTTTTTGATGTGAGAGAAACATTGTTCCATGGCTAATAAGCCCATCCTGTGAGACAAAAGCACTGTGCCCCATATTATGAACAAGTATTTGATAAATTACAGTGAAAAGTGTTAGATAAATTCAAGCAAAACAAAAGCCCCAGTCCCTTATGCAATTAGCAGTCAACAGGAACAACAAGCCATAACAACTCGTTTCTAAAAAGCCAAACAGCCAAATCGTTTTATAATTTGGAATGAAAGGAGTTTTTGAGTTTCCTATGAAGCTGTCATGCCAGAACAGAATTTTTTAGGCACCATCACACGAGTAACATGACCACAGAATATAATAACACTTGGTACACGAAGTTCTTTTACTTATTTACAAGGAAAATGCTGGTGCTGATGTAGTACAAATTTATTCAGCTACTGCAGTACACCTAGGTGACACGCACTGCAGTACACCTAGGTGATACGCATGCACCCTCAAAGACAGACGATGACAAGCTCATTAAAAACTTATTTGTCTCCATGCACCCTCCTGCTTACACTACAACCACTAATCAACAACTTTTCTCATGGCTTGAAAAGCCCGATAGGCTGGTCTCGATCATGTGATCAATTTTCTTAACACTCTTAGGTGGGGTGTAGAGAAGCCCCATCAGGTCACCGTGATAGGATGGCACCTTATCCTCCTCCTGGATATTGGCATTACCACTACCCTCCTTATCACCGGCATCTCCTGCAAAGCTTATCAGATCCTCCAGTAGCCCAGGAGGAGGAAGGGGAGCTTTGTTGTTAAGACCAATGTTAGGAGCAGTGCTAGTCTTGCATAACACAGGACGACGACGAGAAGGCCTAAGGGGAACTTCTTGCTGTAACCTAACACTAGGGAACACCACGGTTAGATAGCTACAACCAAGTCTCATCAGTCTAAGCAGGAGGGTGTAGGCCATGGAGCTAGCAACTGCGCTTTTATGTCGCAGAAGCTGATCTGTGTTGCCTTCCTCTGTGTCCTCAGGAATTGCTTCTGTATGTTGCTGAAAAAGTGGTTGATGGAGACTTCCTGCCTATATGTTTCAGATAGCACTGTCTTAATTTGTGCATGTATTCATCTCCTCTGAATTAAGAATTAAAGCAGAAGCATACTTACATTGAAAGGGTAAAAATGACGAACTAAGAACCCGATAACTGAGCCAAGCAATGCACACAATATTGCAATGACCGACACCGATGTAGTTCCCAAGCCTGCAAATTCATGAGCTGAACATTAGCAGCGTGCAAATTCATGAGCTGAACATTAGCAGCGTGATATTGTCACAACTTTAACAACAACTCATTAGCAAGAGTCGCAAGACCAACAACTACATAAGCAATTCATAATAGTATATGTTACAATTTCTCCAATGAAAATGAGCAGGAAGTCCACAGAACATCATATCATCATCACTATTTCTAAGTAAAAACCGTCAGTCATTGCTGACAGCTTGTAGATGAAAATGTTTTGAGCCCAGAAATAAGAGGAAATAAGGAAAATCAAGTTGCCATCATTCAATCCCCAAATAGTCGGTATAAACTAATGATAAAGTATCTGAAATATAAGTTGAATGACGGGGCAAAACCCTGATGCATATCTGGACAAGGCAGAGTACAAATTATCAAGAAAAGTTACTTATATACACCGAAGAATCAACACATTTTACAAGCTTTTCTGCACAAATAATCCCAGGCTATTTGTGAAATTTGTAACATGAAGACTGTGGTACCACGACAGGTAAATTTCGTTGACATAACAGGTGGTTATAGTAAAACACAACAAGTTACTCCCTCCAATACAGTTTATAAAGTGTAGTCTGACATTGCACGGTGTCCTAAATTACACTTTGACCATCGATTTATTTTATATTATATTATTTATGATTATAAACTTATAAAGTTATGTTGCAATAGTTAAAATTTGTTGGCCAAATTGTTGGTCAAACATTATAAAATTTGACTTTTTATGTACGTGAAATGTCTTATAAACTTGGACTAGGAGTAAGTACTCAACATAAGTTATTAAGTTACGGTGTCTATGCAACGGTAAAAGATAAAGCAAGTTGGGAGGTCATTCCATATTTACCTGACTGCTTTTCATGTGCACAATCTTCTGGCTTTAGATTGATTTGTCTAATCATTCGATTTCCTCTGTCAGCTACTAACAGGGCACAGATTTTGGGGACATAAACAAGCTCAAAATCTGATGAGAAAGTAGCATTCTGTGCCAGTCCATCCCTGTGGCCAGATCCTGATGAGAGGCCTCCAGCAATTGTAGTAGTATAACCTACCAATGACAAATAAGAAATCAGGAACTAGGTGATGGTATTGGCCAATATATAAATGTCTTTTCTTTCCAAGTAGTTAAAATTGTCAGGCATGGTTAACTCTGCATGACACCACTAAAAACAGATACCATTGTGTTAGCTTGGCAATCGGTGAGATGAGAAAGTTGTATGTTTTAGGGGTCAAACATACAGTGGTTTGGACTGCTCTGAACCAATCTTCTTTGGCGATTTTACCAACTTAGTATCTCAGTATAATTGAATTCATGTTTGTACCCTTGAAATTCAACATATATAATATATATCCCATCTACAAAGTATTTGTAGATAAGTGAAAAAAACTACCATCTCAAGTTTGGAGTGAGAACACGTGAGCGAAATTTCAATAATCAACGACATGAACATCCACCAACAGAACCCCACTATGAAAGCGATGCAGAGGCGTTGTTAAAAACATTCCAAAGGTAACATAAATGCGTCTACGAGCCACTAAGTTCCCGATCACCTACTCACTCACACTCCGCATCACATCCACCAAACCCTAAACCCTAACTGACGACCGCGCGAAGGAAACCGCTAGCGGGGAACAAAGGAAGCACGGAAGAGGGGCGGGCTCGCTCACCGGAGGGCGCGACCTTGCGGACGGCGCCGTGGAGGCGGTCGGCGACGTAGACGTTGTCGGCGGCATCGACGGCGACGCTGCGTGGGCGGTCGAAGGCGGCGCCCACGTCGAACCCGGAGCCCTGCTTGCCCCCGCTAGCCTGCGCGGTTCGCCGGGGAGGAGAGAGAGAGGGTGTAGAGCGCGGAGCCAGCGGAGTCGAGGAGGACGAGGTCGCCAGCGCGGGGCCGCGGGAGGATCGCGTAGGGGTGCGGGCCGGAGGCCGGGAGCGGGTTGAGGTCAGCGAAGGTGGTGACCGTGTAACCGTCCTCGAGGACGGGTTTGGCCGCGGCGAGCAGCGGGAGGAGAAAGAGGAGGCGCAGGGGAAGGAGGACGCAGAGGTGGCGGGGGAGAGGAGGCCATGGCGTCGGCGGTGATGGCTGAAGGCGGAGAGGTTGCTGGGGAAGTGGGGATGGGGAAAGCTGCGTGAGGACCTGAGTGGGGCCTGGTCTTGGTCCAGTCCGCTGAAAATAACAAATGGCTAACAAATTGTTTTCATATCTCACAAACGTGGTCGAGATTGGACAAGATATTTTACAAGGGAACGTATCCTGTGCAGACACCAACCTTATGTGCACACGCGCAATACACAACGATCTGGGCCGGAGATCTCCCATCCGGTGGCCAGCAGCGAGAGTGGGCAATTTTGCAGAAAACCGCCCGCCGGGCCTTGGTCTTTTTGCACTTCGCACCCTCCCCACGCACGCGGCCGGATCCAGGATGCCTCCATCGCTAGAAGCGGAACCCGGAAGCACGTACATCCCCATGGCGACCCCATGCCGAGGCGTCCCACGGCGGCGGACCGGCGACGCACCCCACGACGGCGGACCGGCGCCGCGCCCCACGGCGGCGCCCGGCGACACGCCCCACGCCGCCGCGCGCCCGTCTCCGCGCTGGGGATCCTGCGGCCAATGGACTAACGCTGCGCTTGACCGCGCATCATTGGTCAGACGACAGCCGGGAGCATGCTGCAGTCTGTTCGGGGCAACGGCCAACAACAAGCTCACGCGGCATAGCGCGTCGGAGAGAGACCAGCAAGCAGGGTGTCGAGAAGCCGTGCGCTAACAATAGCGTCCTGCTGTTGGATCTGACTTGGTAGCAGACTACATGAGGTCCAGTGCTCGTCAAGTTGCGTGATGAGGAGCTGGTCCGGCCTCGCGTGCACGATCTGCACCTTGGGACCTTCACCTTGGGACCCGGCGACAGGAGGTCCGGCCTGGCGACCGGCGCTAGGAGGTCCGGCCTCACGCACGATCTGCACTGCACGGGTTGCTGTTCGACGGCAGCCTTTCGGCGGCGGCGGCCGATCCGGTACCTGGCTGCATGACGGGATTAGACTATCCGCACTCATGTTTCTCTATTTACTTCCTCTATACATACTGGTCATCAAGATTCCCTTATTTACAGTACGTTCTCCGCACTTATCCCTTCTTCATATCTCTCCTCTATACCACCAACCTTCTGGGGGTCCGTTTATAATTTTATCTAAATATATTCATGTGAGATCCCCAGTTTTGAAGTATTTATTAACACGAATTTGATGGTGTAATCGAATTTAAATTAGTTTCTTAGTTTATGAGCTACGACATTTTTTAGTTTCTTAAAATATTGGGGCCCACCGCTGCTGCTGTCCCCTTCTTTTCCTCCTCTCACAGCGCATACGTGGTGGGGGCCGCAGCTTGTATAGCGAAGGCACGGGATGTCGCTAGGAATAAAGGAACGAGCAGCCTTGGGAAACGTACCGTGCATACTTACGGTACTACCGCAAAGAAAAAATTTCGGTAAATGGTTACTCAAGGAAGCCGTAGCGTCCCAGTGCGGGTAGTCTTAGACTATCCGCACTCATGTTCTCTATTTACTCCCCTCTATACATCCCTTGGCCATCAAGATTCTCTCCTTTACAAGACCTTTACTCCGCACTCATGTTCCTCTATTTACCTTCTATACTAACCACCATCACCATGGGTCCACTTATAATTTTATCTAAACATATCCGGTGTGAGATCTAGTTTTAAAGGATTTATTGAAACAAATTCAATGGTGTAATCGGAATTTAATTTTGTCTTTTAGTTTACAAGTTATAACATTTTTTTTGTTACTTTTACTTAGTGGGGCCCGCAGTTGATTCTCTCACCTCTCTTTCAATTCTCTCACGCGCGCGCGACATGGTGGGCCAGCAGCCGGCTGTAGCGAAGCAACGCTACCACGCCTTACTTCCAGAACCGGCGTGCGATGCGGGACCATCCAGTAGCATTTACAGTACCCGCTGCAGCTCATTTTACGCAAAAACTCTCCTCCAGTACCATGTCCCGTTCGCCGCTGCAGATAGTCTTAGGGCCCTGGCATCAGATCATGCGGGGGGTTTTTGCAAAAGACCAAGGCCCGGCGGGCTGTTTTCTGCAAAATGACCACTCGCCGCTAGCCACCGGATGGGAGATCTCCGGTCCAGATCGTTAGTGTGCACGTGTGCACATAAAGTGGTGTCTTGCGGGATACGTTCCCATTTTACAAGGTTGTGTATCATCATATCACTGTGATTTTTTTTTTATCAATTTAGACGACTTTTTTGCTTTGATTTATACGGGTTTTCATGGTAGATGTGATTTGCACTAGATATTTTACCTCCAAACTCTGCGGTGGGTTGGGATGTTTTCTTTACGGGAACAGGGCGTGTTTTTTTCCCCAACACACGATTTTTTTTGGTCTCCATAACGCGTGGGCGCCACATGTAAGATTCATTTTCTTCCTTCCTACCGCGCGCCGCTCCCGCGCTGCCACACGAGCTCCATCGGCGTTGTGGCCGCTGCCCGGACACCTTTCATTGCTGCGCCGCACCCGACCCTATCTTGCCGCCATGCCGCCCCAGCCTCGCGCCGCACCACCGCCGTGCTTGGACCTCCCCGATAATGTCGCTGTCGTCGCCCCATGCCGCCGACCCGCGTGAGCCGCCAGCCGCACACCACCCCGGCCATCAGGTCCTTCTCTTTGTGATTGGGTTGGCCCGGTAAAAAAATTGTTTCTTGTTCTTTCATATAGAAAAGAATTGTCTCTTATGATATGTGACCGTGTTAGATGAAGCAGGCTGCAGGTAGAAGTAGAGATGGGTGCCGTTGGATGTTGATCATATGGCTAACTTTTTTCATATGTTGGATTGCTAAAGAACATATGGTTGTTGAATAGACAAGCTCCTTTCTTTTTCTAACTCCATTCATCTCATCTCTCTCACAACAATTATCTCTTTTTTTAGAATTACATAGCACAACGCAGATGCCCTCACACGCACGCATAATCACTCAATGAATACACGCACGTGGATCCTACCACTATGAGCACCTCTGAAGGACTGATGAGCCGACAGATCTAGAGATTCCCGAAGTCACCACAGATGTCTCATCATCGACAGAAACGTCGCTTACCATTTAAAGCACAACGTTGGTAAACTTTGGAATAAATCCGAGGAAAATGCGAGCACTGTGCTAAGTCCGAACTTAAACCCAGGTGGGCAAGTTCCACCACAAGGGACCTAACTAACTAATCTATGATCAGTCCACAACAATTATCTCCATCTACATCTATCTACAAGTTCTATCAGACCGACTGCTCCACGTCATCGTCTTGTTTTCTACTCCCTCCGTCCCGGTATATACGATGTAACTATTATTTATTCTTATCCTATTATAGGTCGTGCTCTCTCTCTATGACACATATATTGATGCTGTACTAGTAGTGTCTAGCGAGAAAATCAAATATATTCCATGGTCTTTGAACCGGAGGTAGTTATATACCTTATATACTGGGACAGATGGAGTATATCCTAAGAGGTTGAAACGAAGAAAATAACTGGAGCTATGAATCCTTCAAATGAAGAAATGTCTTTCAGGGAACCCATGTCACAAGATAAAGTACCATGGATGGTTGCTTGCTACATAACTTCTTGACGGTTGTTTGGCCATTGAGGATGGTCTTGTAGATGGCACCAATAAGGAGAACAGAGGTGGTTCACTAGGATGGTTCTGTAGTTATAGGGTCGGAATGCTTAAAAGCATTAAGTTTGCTACCGTACAATAGACATTTTATTACATGGCAAAAGAACCACCTGGAATGATGTACCTCAAACTCTGAGGGTCTGAGGGTCTGGTGTCTAGCGATTTGGCTGTGACACAGGGGGTAATGAAATGCACTCTGTTTCAATAAAAAACGATTTGAGGTCATGTATATGCTAACAAATTAAAAATGTAGTTATTTCAAAGAGGGGGCAAGGAGGGAGACTTGATGTGATCGGTTATTATCTTTTTCCCGTTGCAACGCACGTGCATGATCCTAGTAAAAGACTAAAACCAAGACATCATCTTGGTGCAGCAATCCACCTTCACCTCATATTTCCTTAACCTGTGCAAAATTGTTTTCCACCTCAATACTCTGCCCACCTATGCGAAAAAAAAACTTCGCGGCCTCCACGTTGCCCTCCCACGTGAAAAGGAAACTTCGCCCGACCCCTCCTCTCTCATGCGTGCCGACTCTTCTCTCCCCCACAAGCAATTCTTCCTCTCGTATCACATCCCCACCTGCAGTCAAGATATGTGAGGATGAGGAGGCCATGACCCTTCTCCATCCCCGCCAACGCCGCCTCCGTCGAGGGGCTAGAGGCCACGACAACATCATGCGACCTCAAGGGCCGCTGGCCCTACCGCGCCAATGGATGAGGCAACGAGGGATCTTATCACACCCGGCTTCATCAAAAACCGAATGCACATCACATGTATGCGGGATGTATTTATTGATAAATGAGATGACAATATAGTGATACAAAGCAATGTTTATTACAAAAGAATAACTTATTATAAAAATAACTAGAGGGTCTAAACAGAAAATTACATCAGTTTTAGTAGAGCATGGTCTCCATCCCCGTAGGCAGCCGACCCGAGGTACACCAGCCTAGCATTGATGGCGGTCGTTATTGACCATTTTATACCACCAATTTATATCCAAACCTGGGGAAACAAGCATACTTATGACACATATGCATATGCTTTTACCTAGTTCCACTTATTTCTCGAGAAATCATGTCACTACTAACTATCACCCCAAATTCAACGCCTCTGAAATGCAACGCCAAAACTTTGGTTGCAAGAGGGGGTTGTATTGCAACGATGTCCAACAAATGGTAGCAATAGGTACCTGTAAAAACAACGATTGTGTAGGGGTTGCGACTCTTTTGTTGCAATTGGTTGCCGAGATTGCAATGGTGAAAAGAGTTGCGGTAGATAAGATTTTGGTTGCAATTGTGGTATTGATGCAATTACTTTGGCCCTAGTTGCATTTGGTTGTGACTATTGCTACGGGTTTTTGGGGTGGCGATAGCTACATGTTTAATGCAACGGGAACTTTGATGACCGAAGCAAAAGTTGTTCTCAAAGGCAACGATTTTGTGGAGTTGCAACTGCGCAATGACATAATGCAAAGCAAGGACTCCAAGGAGCGAAGCAAAAGTGGTTCTCAATTGCAACGCTTTGTTGGAGTTGCAACCCGATACATGCTTATTGCAATGCGAACTCCATGGGGTGTAGCAAAAGTAGTGCTCAATTGCAATGCTTTGTTTTTGAATTTGCCACTGTTACATGCTTATTGCAATGAGACCTAGGAGGAGGCTAGTTTTGGGTTGGGCTTTGTAGCACGTATAAGAATTTGGGCCATTGATCTCCAGACATGACGACCACCGGCCTATTGAAGGGTCGAGATGGGGACTAGAGGGGGGGTGAATAGTCCTTTCTAAAACTAATTGCGTCGGCTAAACAAATATAATGCGGAATTGAAACTATTCGTTTTAGCCAAGACTTCACCCCTCTAGCTATGACTCTAAATCACCTCACAAAAGATCCTACACAAAGCAAATGAGGTGATAAGCCTAGCTTGAGCTCCTAACCGTTTCTATTGCAAGGTCACACAAACCTATGCACTAGTACTTCAAACAAGGGTGAGCTCCTACACAATTCTAATGAGCAAAAGCACAAAGCCAATCCTAAGCTCACTAGATGCACTAAGGACAAGGCGACACACTCCTAACCCAAAGGCTCAAATTACTTAGCTACACAAACTAAGCAAAGCAACTAATAAGCTACACAAGCTAATAATTGCAAGAGCTACTCCACAAGCACAAGCACAAGGTATATATGAATGTAAATACGAAGCTTGTGATTTGGAGAATGCAAAACCACCGAGAAGAGTAGACAAGTTGACACCGGTAATTTTTTACCGAGGTATCGAGAAGCTTGCCAACTTTCCCCTACTCCTCGTTGTGTCAACCAACACCTTGGGTGGTTCCTTTGGTGTTTCACCTAGATGGTTCTTCGGTGTGATTCTCCGATCAGTTGCCCCTCAAGGCACGCCCCGCAAGGCACCGCAAGACACCACTCTCAAGTGAGCCTCTCAACGCACCGCAAGACACCACACGCACAAGGGAGGTACTCACCGACACGCTCTAGTAGTGTCGCTCTTCGCGATCCCCGCGAGGTGAGCACGAACCTCTCACAAATCCTCCTTCGAGCACCGCACAAGCTTCCTTGCGTGCTTCACGAAGTCTCTTGCCACCAAGCCGTCTAGGAGGTGGCAACCTCCAAGAGCAACAAGCATACCGGCTTGCAACACGATCACCTAGTGCCACACGATGCAATCTCTCAAAGCAATCGCACTAGAATCACTCACTCACTCAATCGGATGAACACTATCAAGTTAGAGTGAGTGGAAAGGCTCTCAAGCACCACAACACAAGCCACCAAGGCCCAAGTGTGCTCAGCCATCAGCCATGGCCGGCCACCCCATCTATTTATAGCCACAAGCCAAAATAGAGCCGTTGGGGAGGAACATGCAATTCCTGCGGGCCGACCGGACGCGCCGACCGGACTCGTCCATGAGTCCGGTCGATGAGTCCTGGCCGAACCGACAAACCCAACCTGCCAATTTTAGAACCCTGCGCATGCGTCCGGGCCGAGAATTCATGCGTCCGGTGCATGCTTCCGGTGCATGCGTCCGGTCAATCCCCGAGATCAACCCCGAAAACATGCTCTCTGTATCCCCGACCGGAACCACTCACCGGAGCATCCGGTCAAAGTGCATGCGTTCGGTCGTGGGCCCGGTCACCGCGGCGTCGCCTCGAAAGCTGCAAAAAATCGTCGTTGAGTTGCCGTTCCTTCGCCTTTTGCTCCAAACCGACTTCCGTCACTTGATTCTTGTTGCCGACACGTCGAAGAACACCCCCGACACATGCGTTAGCATTTTCAAACCATTTTTGTCAAGTGCGGAGTTAGCTCTTACCATGCCACTTGATCCTAACACATCGCAAAAGTTAGATCGCTCAAGTGGCACTAGATGACCGATATGCAAACAAGTTTACCCCTCTTGATAGTACGGCCATCTATCCTAAACCCGGTCATAAACTTCTCTAAGCACCAATGACCGCGAAATGAAATGCCCTATTAGTTATACCTTTGCCTTTGCGCATTTCTATTCCGCTCCATCTCCAAGTGCCGATGCAACACATGCACCAACACGATCACCAAATGATATGATCCACTTCATATCATCACGTGACACTATTGGTCCATTGATCTTGACCTCACTTGCTCTTCACCGTTGCGTCGGTCCATCGGCGCCAAGTCTTGCCCAAGCTTCACCGCCTCGCGGTCCATCGCTTCACTGCCTCGACTTGCCCTTCACACTTGCAACCAGTCCATCAAGCCAAGCCTTGTCTTGATCTTCACCACCTTGGTCACATGACTCCATGTCATGTCTCATATGCAATAAGCTCCTCCATTGCATCATCACATGTGAACTAATCTCCTGTGTATTTCCTCAATCACACATATTAGTTCACCTAATGTTGACACTCAATTACCAAAAACCACAAGGGACCTTTCACCTATACCAGGAGCCAAGGCTCACGAGAGAGGGCCAGGTGCACGATACGGTCGCAATCATTGTTGATCGCCGCCATCTCTCTGCCGCGACCAAGAAGAGAAGACGACACGTGTCTATAGCCCCGGCCGCCGGCAAGCAGGCCAAAGGGCTAGGAAGATGTAAGATTTCAGACTTGCTTAGGGGTTTCATAGTTAGTGTTTTTAGTTAGGTTCATCAATTCCAATCTATGTTCATATACACGTTGGCTAAACTGGTCATTCATCTTCATCACGCAGATCGATATGTCAGGCGATGATAGGAGTTGGATCGTTTGCCTCGTGATTCAATTGAGTGGCGAACAAATTCATCAATTTATGGACATCAAATATTGTGGAACTTCGAGGGAGGAACCGAAACATGTCCATGATGTAAATGTCTATGCACAAAGATACTGAAACACGGTGCGTGGTTCAGCTTCATGTGCTTTCATCAGGGTTTGTTGATAGCTTTATCAATGAAGGCCAAGGTTCAGCTGGTGCGGGACTACACAATGAAGATGCAGGACCTGGTGATGTACAAGTACACGACAACCCACCACCACTAGCAGATGTAGAAGTACACAATGATGAAGCCGCACCACATGATTTTGAAGTAGACAATGAAGAAGGCGACCGAAAGTGAAGATAATAATATTATCTTGGGGTCCATACTTTGCTTAGAAATCTAAGTAGAGGTAAAATAAGAGGAGAGATGAGTGATGATCAAGACCAGCCAAATGATCAAGTAAAGGTCTTCTTCAAGTTATTACAAGACACAAAAAAGGAATTATATCCGGGTTGTGATGAAGGTAGCAAGATATCTTTTTATTGTGGAACTTTTTCCAAATTTAAGTGCATGACTGATTAGTAACAAAACATTGCGGGACAAACACCGAAAACAAGCGGAACTAAACGAAGTAAAGAACAAAGCGCAAAAGTAGAACACACATTTTAGAAATGTGTAATGTTGACGGTAGTTAACGTCAACTTTTAGCATGAAATGATAAAACATATGAGAACAAGAACAATAGAAGATACAATTTATACTAATGATTTCCACGAGTTTTGTGCACACTCGGTTTTTGTAGGTGAACTCGAAAACAAATGTAGAAAAAAAGAAGAAATAGAGAAATGGAAGAAAAGGACCAAATCAGGCGATTAGTATAAATTCCAAGGGTCTAAAGGACAAAAGAAGACAACTCGCGAAGGCCGGGGCCCCCGTGTCCTTGCCGGTGCGCTTTGCCTCCACAATTCCAGAACTCCGGGACGGGGTGGACTCCCATGCGCTGCGTGAGCGGTCGACACCGAGGGCGTGCAATGAGAGATCGCTGCGGCGAGGCCGCTTGGCGATGTTGCCGCCCGGCGTGTCCTCCCCTCACATGGGGCGACGAGACACGGCGACGCCGTCTGCGATGAGAGATCGCGAGGGATCGGGACGGTGGTTAGTGTGGTGGCGTGAGCGCCGGAGGGCGTCGCTTACGTAAGGTGGAGAGGCAGAGGCGGAGGGATACACACGGGCCGCGAGACGTCGCCGCGAGGCATCGGAAGACAATCGCGTCTTTATCGGGATGTTTTACGCCGTTTTCGAGCCGCGGTCGATGTATGCGAAGTCGAGTCGGCGTGCGTTAATCGAGTTTAGCCGAAACACCAGAACCTAAGGTTCGTCATGTCTAGATAACCATCGGATCGGGTATCCGGACAAAATCGAACGGATAAGATCGTGACACATGTCTATCAATTCCTTCGCTCTTTTATAGTATAGATATAGATTATATCCGCTTGTAGAGCCTTGTTTTATTTTCTTTATTTCTTATCTTATTTCTGCCTAGTCGTGTTATTCATGCCTTGGTACACTTTTTTTAGTTGCACAAGATAGATTGACAACCTTGTGTTACTAGAAGTGTAGTGTCGAGAACCCGGCTAGATTGGGCCGAACCGACACGACACGTGATCGCCCGACCGTTGGAGCTTTGAAGGTGATGTAGGGTGTTGCTGCTGTCTCTCGTCGACGGCGGCGGCGGCAGCAAAGGCGGCAGCAGAGGGAGGGGCCGCCGCGGGGAGGAGGGGGCGCGGGCGCAATGGCGGGCGGCGCTGGTGCGGGGTCTCAATGGGGTGGGGGGGCCGGAGTTGAGATAGATACGAACTATATTTTATTGCTTGCTTATCCCCAAAGAGATTACATGCCTCTGCTTATATAGCCCGGCTAGTGGGACTTGTAACCTAAGCAATCTCTCTCTAAGGTTTCCTTATACGATTAGAATACCTTTTACAAGCAATATTTATTTATTTCCTAATAAGGGCCTTCCTTATAGATTGGAATATTCCCTTTTACACACAAAAAAGTCCTAAGATAATCCTAACTTGAAGACGAAGCGAGAATCGGACACGGACGGAAGGAGGGAGGGGCGGCGGGGCGGGCCCGCCCTCCTTGCCTTCACGCATACCTGCCCCCTCAGTGGGCCCGGCGGCCGTCGCGTCAGCCCTTTAGCCCTTCCCGGGCTGGCCCAATTCGGGTCATGACATGTAGGTTCTCTTTTGACTAGTTTATTAGTGGCAAAGTAATTCCCATAATACCAACACTGTTTGGGGTCATCGCTTTTATAGTTTGTCATAGGCGCCAAGCTATTTTAGTGATGTCATTAAGCGGTGTCAACAAGCATTTTTGGCATCGTTCTTTGGGGAAGGTTTAAACTTAGAAAGTACTAGTATTCCTTCATACTCATGGAATTAGTTCAACCAATAATCTTCTACTCACAACAACTTCATCCTTTTGTTTTGTTTATTTTTTTTTATCTTTTTATTTTAGGTTAATGTATGCAAAGTGCGAATCTTCAAGAAAAGTTACTCAAAAAGCAAAGAGAAAAGCTCGGAAAAATCACAAAAAGAAAGTCCCAAAGAACAACACTCCAAGAGAAGCTTAGCATCCGACTTTGAGGCTATGGCTAACAAGAGTCTCCGAGAGTTCTACGCTCGACCAACAACAAAATCCGCACTAGACCTACATACCAATGTTGGAGAGAATGGCTTAAACCTGCACTCATCAATATTGTGACAAACCTCCTAATTCTTGGGCCCACACTTTTGTCATTGTCCCACGGACCTCGGCGGTACCGTGCGAGATGCACCCAATAACTTAAGAAGCCCGTCGGTGTCATCGGAAACCCCGATTACACCTCATACCAGGATCAACAAAGGAGTAGCTACAACATTACAACATTTGTTACAAAAATACATATCGAGTGCGGAAGATTAATAACATAATTTTACAACATGTGAGTAGGTTACATTTGAGTAAACTTAACTTAATTGCGGAAGTAGACGAACTATAGGAGATAACTAGATCATGTCGAGCCCACCGACATAACCTCGGTTAGTAGCACGAGTCAACACACGCAACAAGGGTCAAAAGAACCCCGAGTACGGGAGTACTCAACAAGACTTAACCGACTAAAAGAAAATAGGTGAAGACTTCGGGAATGCTTTGGTTATAGGAAAGGTCTTAGCAAGGACTCATTTTGCATAAAAAGCTTACTAATAATGGATCCTTACTTTCATGGTTTTATTTCAATTTAGTAAAACCTCTCTTCTAAGTGATCCCGTACTAATTCAAACACTTCTCAACCAAACCTCTTTCTTTCTCACTAGTTTCTCTTCTTAACTACGAAGAAAGAGACAGTATCGGGTCTCCTTCACCGAGAAACAACGGCGACTTCGCGAATCGATTCAACACCCAAATGGGGATTCCCTTCCACACGATATATGTAGCACCGAAGCTTGCATATATCAACCATCTCCCGTTCGTTCAAAACGGGAACGAGGCCTACGCCACCCGAGAATACGATGCGCCTCCGTCACGGGACTTTAACCCACCGAGGGTATCTTGTACTCCCGCCATCTCTCCACTCCCGGTCGCGTGGTTGCCATTCCCCGATTTGACACACCCCCGAGATCCGGCTTACCCAAAGCATGTGGTTGGTACTTGCTTCGACTTATCCGGGGTGACAACGGATAATCGTGCCTTTGACCCAACGGTCTCCGTAGCGGCATGCGTTCAACAGTCCCGATAGACTCAATCCGATCCACGGACGGTCCTTAACCCACACAACGGCGGAAACACTACGAGAGAGACTCCTTCTCAATGCAAGTTACCCGACCGGTCTCAAATTACCAGTATCTTCATGCTCTATTTGTGAGTCAACATTGAAGAACTTATAAAACATTTTTAAAGCATCCTATCTTTAAGCAAGGCATAACAACTATGCATTTTTCAAATAAAACAAAGGTTATCAAGGATGATAATTCAATAACAAGATTGGTCATGCGGCAAATAGGTTATCACTCAACTCCTATTCACCTAATGCATCATATCATCAACATAAGTGATATAAAGCTTTGTAAAAATAACAAGGAAAGGTTTAAATGCATCCGGGCTTGCCTTCAAATAAGTAACACTTTCGGGCCCTGATCCGTTCCACGTATATCAAATCCAACCTCCACGGGACACCAACTTCCTAAACTTCCTCAACCTTGAATCCTTCACTAACGTTCTCTACACGAAGTAGAATGCATGCTTCAATATGATGCCATAATGGTAAACATGATGCTTAGAAGTGCATGGAAATAAACACCAACTTGAGTACAACTTTCCTTCACGATAAAGTTGCAACCTAACAAAACCAACTTGTTGAACTACTCTATAAGATATCATCACCATTACCTAAGGAGTCTCAAGGACCATCTTACACAAGTAAGATTCTAATTCACAAAACAACACAACATTTCTACATCAAACAACATTCATTTCCTCTAAATAAAACAAAGCATAAAATAGAAAATAATTTAACTAACTCAAACTGACCCTAAACTTTTTCTACAAGTAGGTCCTATCATAAAAACAGTTCTAAATAAAATTTCATGAATTTTGGAAATCTAGATTAATTTATAAAATTCACCAAAGATCCCTTTTCTAATTAAAGTCTGGTAATTTTAAATTAGGTCAAAACAGTTTAAAATTTAAATTTGAAAGTTTTCCTACATTCTGGACATCATGAACAGCTTCTACAAAAAATTTCATAATTTTATAAGCTTTGGATAATTTTCTATGAATTTTGGAAGAAACTGAACTATTCTTACTTAAACAAAATCGAAAAATGAAATTTAAAATGAAAACCTGCCTTGGGCCGAATCCCGGCCCAACAACATTTGTTCTTTGGCTGCGCTGCATATCAAGACGCGTGCCCATGAGTCAAACAGGCCGGCCCGGGGGTGTGGCCTGCCCAGCGGTACCACGGCGGTTTTGCAAAAAGGTCCTACTATTACGTGATAATTACCAAAAGCGACCACAAGCACTATTCATATGAGTCATGGAGTTTGCAAATAAACCCCCCGAAAGACTTCCTATTTCCGTTTTTCTCGGGTCCCCGGCTACTCCCGATGTTGACCACGACCCCGCGGCGATTGACCGACGAAAACCACGGCCGGCGGCGAGGTCCTTAACCCGCGCGGCTTCTCCCCCCTCGTCTCCCCTCTCTCTTCCGCACCTCCCCCCCCAAAACCCAACACCTAGGGCACCGAGGCACCGCGTCGACGATGATGGCGGCGACGGTGGCATCGTCGCGGGCGGAGCGGCTCAACGGAGGCATTTCCGACGCGACCGATCACACCACCGACCAAAGACACAAAGCGACCAAAACCCCTAACTTAATCGGATTAAACCGCTCTAGAGGTAGCGTGGCTCGCACGCGGCGCGCTGCCACGGCGGGACTCAATGGCCGGGCATCGGCGTTCCGACGCCCACAACTCACTAGAGCTCCAACCAACTAGCCCTACGTAAAATCCGTTAGACCATAGGGATCATGATGCTCACGTTTCTTTGCTCAAGACGAACGCAGCGAGGTGGTTGACGGCGACAGGGGCTACGGCGGCGCTCTCCGGTGGCAACGTCGGCGTTCCGACGGCTCCTGTGGGGCAAAAGCAAAACGATCGAGCCGACCATGATCACGACGCCAAGGCGATCGCGATATCACTAGATGGTTTTGTGCGACTCACCGGAGCAAAGGGTCGATGGGAGGGCGGCTTCGCTGGCGCGCCTCCCGCCGACCGTGGAGAAGACGGCGTTCGCTCGCGTACAGCGACTTAGGGGCTACGATTTCGGCTCAAATGAAGCGCCAAAAGGGTTGCGGTGCATCGGCCGGCGGGCTAAACGAGGGACGGGACGATTGACGCCAACTTTATAAGGGAAGAGGCGGTGGTCGCCGGGCGCGAACGTGTTCAAATTGGCAACTTCGCTGCCGAGAGCCCTTCGCCGCTACCGACGCACTTCGAACGGGATGGCGACATCGATAGCGCTCGCTTCGACACGCCTCGAGCAGAGGGGCGCTCATGGGCGCGACCGAAGCCGGCCGTCGGCCATCGGCGGCAAGCCGCCGCGTGGCGCCGCCCCCGTTCTTCCTCCCCCTCTTTTTCTATTCTATTCCAAACCCTAACTCGGTTCTCGCTCAAATTCTCCCAAAATTTGAACTGCACTCAAAATTCTCCAAAAACAACTTTTGTCTAACTTTTCAAGATCTACAAAAGTCATTACAGAAGCAACTTCAAATTTGGCCTCTAACATAGACTTCTAGAAAAGTCGATTTGAAATTCAAAATGGGATTTAAAATTACTTCAAAAATTTGAACTAAACTTGAAAAACTCAAAACACCAACTTCGTTCATCTCAAAAAAGATCTACAAGGTTGATGTTGGAAGTTTTCCCAAATTTTGCCTAAATTTGGAATAATTCAAAAGGGGGGTAAACTAGGGTTTTGGAAAGTTAGGGTTTTCACATGAAATATTAAACCTCTCATTATTCAAACTTCAATTCCAATCATTTAAAAGCACAAACAATAACTCAATCAATGAAACCAAAGTTTGGAAAAATTTTATTTATAAAAATCTACTTAATAATTAATCTAAAACATATCTAGGATCAAACATATGTGCATAAAATAAAATCACTCTAAAACTCTAAAGCACAAACAATTACTAAATAAATAAACTTATTTTAATTTAAATGCATAAGAGGTTATACACAAATGCATGCTTTGCAATGCAATGATGACATGATCAAAATTTTAATTGCATATTAACATCCGGGATGTTACAATCATTCCCCTTAAAGAAATCTCGTCCCGAGATTTCGTGACAAAAACCCGTGGGGCAATTAACGGGTAAGGTGAAGTGTCAACACAATGACTTACAAGGAGTTTATATGATAACAAGGGATTGATTCAAAGGTTACAACCAAAATGAAAAGATGGTTGCAACAACAAAGGATTTCGGAAAATTCACGTAAGACATGGACATGAATTTCCCAAAAGAGTTTACAAAGAAGGAAAGAACATATTTCGATAATCAAAAGGGAGGATTGGCATGTGTTAGGATTGAAGGAATCAAAACTTCGAGACATACATGAATTGATAAATCAAGGGATAATCTCGAGCTGGGATATAGAATTAACAAGGCAAGGTGAAAGTCCCCAATGATTAGGAATTTATGAAACAAGGATTATCAAATGGAGGTTTATTAATTAAACCTCGTGGAAGACGAAATTTATTAGGACAAACAACTACAAAGAGGAATAGTTGTCCGAATGAAAGGAGGAAGTCGCAACATTAAATGGATGATATGATGCATGCTCGTCTTATACGTCTTCACGACGTTAGCACTCTACCTTCACCACGTTAAATGTTAGTAGGTTATAGGGCTTTACTTCACATACTATCTTCTCCGATCTTGGCGAGAATGGCGAAATGGCTCTTAGCGTAACTTTGTCGAAGATATTCGACTCTTTTTAGTTGTTCTTCATAAGAAGAGTTGAAAACTTCTTGAAGCCTCTTATTTAATCCATCAAGGCGTCTTCTCAAAGCCTTCCGGCAAGCATAAAGAAAGATAGGATATCATTTTCAATTTGTTACTTTTTAAAAAACTTTTATATTACAAAATCATTTTGAAGTTTTTAAAAATAATGTTGTAACCGATCCTCGAGTATGAGCTCCGATACCAAATTGTGACGAAACCTCTAATTCTTTGGGCCCACCTGCACTGTCATTGTCCCACGGACCTCGGCAGCCGTGCGGATGCACCCAATAACTTAAGAAGCCCGTCGGTGTCATCGAAACCCGATTACACCTCATACCGAGATCAACAAAGGAGTAGCTACAACATTACAACATTTGTTACAAAAAATACATATCGAGTGCGGAAGATTAATAACATAATTTTACAACATGTGAGTAGGTTACATTTGAGTAAACTTAACTTAATTGCGGAAGTAGACGTAACTATAGGAGATAACTAGATCATGTCGAGCCCACCCAGACATAACCTCGGTTAGTAGCACGAGTCAACACCGCAACAAGGGTCAAAGAACCCCGAGTGCGGGGGAGTACTCAACAAGACTTAACCGACTAAAAGAAAATAGGTGAAGACTCAGGAATGCTGGTTATAGGAAAGGTCTTAGCAAGGACTCATTTTGCATAAAAGCTTACTAATAATGGATCCTTACTTTCATGGTTTTATTTCAATTTAGTAAAACCTCTCTTCTAAGTGATCCTGTACTAATTCAAACACTTCTCAACCAAACCTCTTTCTTTCTCACTAGTTTCTCTTCTTAACTACGAAGAAAGAGACAGAGTATCGGGTCTCCTTCACCGAGAAACAACGGCGACTTCGCGAATCGATTCAACACCCGGTGGGGATTCCCTTCCACACGATATATGTAGCACCGAAGCTTGCATATATCAACCATCTCCCGATTCGTTCAAAACGGGAACGAGGCCTACGCCACCCGAGAATACTGATGCGCCTCCGTCCCGGGACTTTAACCCACCGAGGGTATCTTGTACTCCCGCCATCTCTCCACTCCCGGTCGCGTGGTTGCCATTCCCGATTTGACACACCCCGAGATCCGGCTTACCCAAAGCATGTGGTTGGTACTTGCCGACTTATCCGGGGTGACAACCAGATAATCGTGCCTTTGACCCAACGGTCTCCGGCGCAGCATGCGTTCAACAGTCCCGATAGACTCAATCCGATCCACGGACGGTCCTTAACCGACACGGTAGGAAACACTACGAGAGAGACTCCCTTCTCAATGCAAGTTACCCGACCGGGTCTCAAATTACCGAGTATCTTCATGCTCTATTTGTGAGTCAACATTGAAGAACTTATAAAACATTTTTAAAGCATCCTATCTTTAAGCAAGGCATAACAACTATGCATTTTTCAAATAAAACAGGTTATCAAGGATGATAATTCAATAACAAGATTGGTCATGCAGCAAATAGGTTATCACTCAACTCCTATTCACCTAATGCATCATATCATCAACATAAGTGATATAAAGCTTTGTAAAAATAACAAGGAAAGGTTTAAATGCATCCGGGGCTTGCCTTCAGCGAAGTAACACTCGGGCTCGGGATCCGTTCCACAGATATCAAATCCAACCTCCACGGGACACTGAACTTCCTCGGAAACTTCCTCAACCTTGAATCCTTCACTAACGTTCTCTACACGAAGTAGAATGCATGCTTCAATATGATGCCATAATGGTAAACATGATGCTTAGAAGTGCATGGAAATAAACACCAACTTGAGTACAACTTTCCTTCACGATAAAGTTGCAACCTAACAAAACCAACTTATTGAACTACTCTATAAGATATCATCACCATTGCCTAAGGAGTCTCAAGGACCATCTTACACAAGTAAGATTCTAATTCACAAAACAACACAACATTTCTACATCAAACAACATTCATTTCCTCTAAATAAAACAAAGCATAAAATAGAAAATAATTTAACTAACTCAAACTGACCCTAAACTTTTTCTACAAGTAGGTCCTATCATAAAACAGTTCTAAATAAAATTTCATGAATTTTGGAAATCTAGATTAATTTATAAAATTCACCAAAGATCCCTTTTCTAATTAAAGCTGGTAATTTTAAATTAGGTCAAAACAGTTTAAAATTTAAATTTGAAAGTTTTCCTACATTCTGGACATCATGAACAGCTTCTACAAAAAAATTTCATAATTTTATAAGCTTTTGGATAATTTTCTATGAATTTTGGAAGAAACTGAACTATTCTTACTTAAACAAAATCGAAAAATGAAATTTAAAATGAAAACCTGCCTTGGGCGAATCACAGCCCAACAACATTTCGGCACGGCGGCGCGACGCACAAGACCCCATGAGTCAAACAGGCCGCCCCGTGGCCTGCCCCAAAGCGGTACCACAGCGATTTTGCAAAAAGGTCCTACTATTCGTGATAATTACCAAAGCGACCACAAGCACTATTCATATGAGTCATGGAGTTTGCAAATAAACCCCTGAAAGACTTCCTATTTCCGTTTTCGGGTCCCCGGCTACTCCCGATGTTGACCACGACCCCCGCCGGCGATTGGCCAAGCGAAAACCAGCCGGCGGCGGGTCCTTGGCCACGCGGCTTCTCCCCCTCGTCTCCCCTCTCTCTTCCGCACCTCCCCGACCCCAAAACCCAACACCTAGGGCACCGAGGCACCGCTGCCGACGATGATGGCGGCACGGTGGCATCGCCGCGTGGCGGAGCGGCTCACCGGAGGCATTTCCGACGACACCGATCACACCACCGGACCAAAGACACACAAAAGCGACCAAAAACCCCTAACTTAATCGGATTAAACCCGGCTCTAGAGGTAGCGTGGCCTCGCACGCGGCGGCGCCACCACGGCCCGGGACTTCGGCATCGGCGTTCCGACGCCCACAACTCACTAGAGCTCCAACCAACTAGCCCTACGGACTCCGTTAGACCATAGGGATCATGATGCTCACGTTTCTTTGCTCGAAGACGGAACGTAGCGGGTGGTTGACGGCGGCGAGGGCTACTACGGCTCTCCTTCGGTGGCAACGTCGGCGTTCCGGCGGCTCTGTGGGGCAAAAGCAAAACGATCGAGCCGACCATGATCACGGCGTCAAGGCGTCACGATATCACTAGATGGTTTTGTGCGAGACTCACCGGAGCGGGTCGACGGGAGGGCGGCTTCAGCGGCGGCGCTCCCCGCCGACCGTGGAGAAGACGGCGGCGTTGACGCCGGCTACATGCGATTAGGGGCTACGATTTCCTCAAATGAAGCGCAAAAGGGTTGCGGTGCATCGACCAAAGTGGCTAAACGAGGGACGGGGCGATTGACGCCAACTTTATAAGGGAAGAGGCGCTGGGTCGCCGGGCGGCGAACGTGTTCAAATTGGCAACTTTGTCGCCGAGAGCCCTTCAGCTGCGCGGGACGGACTTCGGAACGGGATGGCGACACGATAGCGTTAAACCTTCACGTCGTCGCGAGCTTTGGGCGCTCATGGGCGGCGAGAAGTCGGCCGTCGGCCATCGGCGGCAAAGCTCTTGCGTGGCGCCGCTGCCCCGCTCTTCCTCCCCCCTTTTTCTATTCTATTCCAAACCCTAACTCGGTTTCGGCTCAAATTCTCCCCAAAATTTGAACTGCACTCAAAAATTCTCCAAAAACAACTTTTGTCTAACTTTTCAAGATCTACAAAAGTCATTACAGAAAAACTTCAAATTTGGCCTCTAACATAGACTTCTAGAAAAGTCGATTTGAAATTCAAAATGGGATTTAAAATTACTTCAAAAATTTAAACTAAACTTGAAAAACTCAAAACACCAACTTCGTTCATCTCAAAAAAAGATCTACAAGGTTGATGTTGGAAGTTTTCCCAAATTTTGCCTAAATTTGGAATAATTCAAAAGGGGGTAAACTAGGGTTTTGGAAAGTTAGGGTTTTCACATGAAATATTAAACCTCTCATTATTCAAACTTCAATTCCAATCATTTAAAAGCACAAACAATAACTCAATCAATGAAACCAAAGTTTGGAAAAATTTTATTTATAAAAATCTACTTAATAATTAATCTAAAACATATCTAGGATCAAACATATGTGCATAAAATAAAATCACTCTAAAACTCTAAAGCACAAACAATTACTAAATAAATAAACTTATTTTAATTTAAATGCATAAGAGGTTATACACAAATGCATGCTTTGCAATGCAATGATGACATGATCAAAATTTTAATTGCATATTAACATCCGGGATGTTACAAATATGGTGCAAGCAAGTCAGTTTTGTGGGAAGGCACATGAAGATGCAAGTGCCCATTTGCAACACTTTCTCGAGATCTACAACACCTTTACTATCAAGGGAGTGACACGTGATGCCACTTTGCTTCACCTTTTCCCATTCTCACCGCTTTTGGAAAGGCCAAGTAGTTGTTCTACGCCAATAAGGATAAACACACCATTTGGGACCGCTTTGCTCGGCCGAATTCCTCGCCAAGTTCTTTTCTCTTGGCAAGACAAATGCCTTGTGTGGGAAGATATCAAGTTTTTAGCAACAACATGATGTGTCGTTCCCCGAGGCTTGGGAACGTTTTCAAGATCTAATTGCGCATTGTCCTCATCACGGCATGGAGGATTTGTCTTTTTGATGCGTGACTTCTATCACGGGCTTACCACTAGCACTTGTGGGGACAATGGACGCCAAGCTCTTTGGAGGAGCTTTCTTAGCACATACGCTCCCCAATGCTACTACACTCGTTGAGAAGATGACATGCAACCGAGTTGGAATGAAGAGCGCACTTCCACTTGCAAGAGAGGAGGAGTCCATCGGCTTAAAGAGGTGGACATGATATCAGCCAAGCTTGACTTGCTGATGAAGAAGCTAGAAAATCAAGACCATGAGAAGAGGGAGGTCATGCACATCAATAACTCTCTCATGATTTGTGAAGAATGCGGAAGCTTTGGACATTCAGGGAAGAATTATTCAGAAATTCTTAAGGATGTGAACTACATCATCAACAACAACAACTATAACAACTATCATCCTTAACAACCTCCAGGGTGGATCAGCAATAGAGGTCTAACTACTCAAGTAATTATCAAGGTAACTACCAAGGTAATAACTTCAATCAGCCTCCTTTGAGAGAGATTCTTGCTGGTCAGTCTAGACTTATTAAGCAGATCAATAAGAAGGTGATTTCCAATGACAAAACATTAGACACCATCAGTACCAGGCTAGACACCTTCTCCACTGCCATGAAGAACCAGCATAGTTTAAACAAGGTGTTAGAGTCACAACTTGCTTAGCTAGCCGCTGCTGTTCCCCCGCTAGAGAAACATAAGATACTAGGCCAGCCAGAAGAGCTAGTCTGCAAACCTTGTCGATAATTTTAATGAAGGCCATTACTATAAAGATTTCTCGAAGCAAGGATGGAAGCATGAGTCCATGCCACTCAAGAAAGGAGACTCAGGTAGACCGGCCATCACAATTCAGATTGGGCTGCATACCTTCAACAACGCACTTTATGACATGGATCCAACATCAACATCATGCCAAAGGTAATATATGATAAGATCTCGTTATTGAGTCCTTCCTAGTTGATGTTCCTTGAGTATGGTATGTAGTAGTAGTATTAATGATGATAGCTAGATGTTTGCACTAATTAGAGTTTAGCAATAGCATGTGATGATAATTACTCATTAGTAAATTTTCCATATATTAACCATGTTAGTCCTTAGACTAGAATACTCTATTGAATCTTTATATTTCATGATGGCTTGATCTCTACATTTATCTTTATTATCATTTATCATATATATATATATATATATATTTATTATATTTATTATCATTTATTGTGACATTAACCCCTTTGTTGAGTAGAAGCATTATTCATTATTGGTTATAGCTATTCCTTACATAAGTACATTATTAGTGCTACACATATTTAGTTATAGATACCTTCCTTGTGGATTTGATACTCTAGGATACTCTTAGAGAAAATGCTACAAAGGTATTTATTATTCAGTCCGCTTGCGAGCCTTGTTCTATATTCTTTAGTTCTTATCTTATTTTTTCGCCTAGTCGTGTTATTTCATGCCTTGGTACACTTTCTAGTTGCAGAAGATAGATTGACAACCTTGTGTTACTAGAGAAGTGTAGGTTCTCTTTTGACTAGTTTATTAGCGGCAAAGTAATTCCCATAATACCAAAGACTATTTGGGGTCATTGCTTTTATAGTTTGTCATAGGCGTCGTTGCTATTTTAGTGATGTCGTTAAGCAGTGTCAATACGCAATCAAAGGGAAATATAGAAATCCCACTTCAACAAACAAGTGGACCGAAGCACCTCTGGATCCGCGACCCAGGCCAGCCTAGTAGCCCGCCAGAGAAAGGCGGTTGCAATTGGGGCTAGCCCAGGTTCGGTTGAAATGGCAGTCCGACCGGACCCGTGTTACCGCATCTCAGGCCCAATCTTCTCTAGCGGTTGCATGCCGCCATGCATATGCGGTATCTAGTGGTGCTTGCTTATTTACTCGCTCCAAACTGACCATTCACTTTGTATAAATACATGGGGAGGGCTCCATCACACACACACACACACACACACACACACACACACACACACACACACACACACACACACACACACACACACACACACACACACACACACACACACACACACACACACACACACACACACACACACGCTTTCGCACGCATCGCACACACAAAAATAGCCACTCCCCTCCACTTGTATCATTTTACCTTTTAGTAGTTAGTAGTTGGAGCTTGGCAAGGTTTGCAATAGAAGATCAAGAACATCTTGAAGGTACTTGGTAGATCAATACATTGTTCTTCATGTTGATCAATGTCCGTTCTTCATCTTGTTCTTGTTCTTTACTTATCAATATAGCTATGCTTATGAACTAGAGTATACTTCTTATGATATGATCTTAGCATATGAACTAGTATATAGTTTTCTTGTTATGATCTTGTCATATAGAACTTTATGCTTAATCTATCATACATACATGTTTAGACCAAGAGCTAAGTTGAGATGTTGAGTTCTACTTTAATTTAGTCTTGGTTGTTGTTGGTTTGCAGGCTTATCGTCCGTTCTTGTGGCGGATGCTCTAGTAGAATGACTCTGGAAACAGGTAAGCCTTGTCGACACGCTAGAGTAGTAGTAATAGTTTATACATGGTGCCTATGCTAGAGGCTACCTTCATTTCCCCATATACATGGATAGATGAGGTGGTGAGGTGGTAGGTGGCGGCAGTGGTGAAAACTCTGTCCGTCCCCTTGTAGTCCTCCGTCTTGTATGGTGTAGAGCCTTATGTCGGTATCTTCTGGCAGACCAGGTGCGCTCCGGTGCCCGAAGTCAGTCAATAGTGACCATGTCCAACTTAACTTATAATCATTAGCAGTATAAAAGTATGTATGTGTATCTGCTCTCTTAGATATTTAGGATATACCTACTCCATGTTAGATTTATTCGTTTATTCTTTCTTTTACCTTTATCCTTTAGATTGGCTTAAGTGTGTGTGTCAAGTTATCATTTACTATTCTTGGTCTATCCTTATTTTGAACTTTGGTCTATTATATAGTCATGTTATCTTTCCCATGTTGATATTAGAAACTTTACACCATGCCTTCCTTTGGGAAATATAAATAACCATACCTTGAATTCTTCCGGGTAAAATGCTAGAACGGTATTTCTGTGCATTTGTGGACTTGTGCTATAATGTTGCAAAATACCAACAGGCGCTTCCTAGTGAGATTGCTAGGATATATAAATCTTGGCGATGACACTAAGAAACGCCAACAAGCATCCATGCCTTCTTCGGGAAACAACATCTTGTAGAAACTCCATCTTCAACTCCAAGAGTTGGTTTGGGTAGCAATGGTGACAAAGAGAAGGGTGAGTACATCAGAATGTACTCCACAAGTGTAGGAATTTGTGACATGAGGCCAGCACAAGGAAAGGCTTATATAGGTTTGACACAAGCACTTAAGCAACACATCCTATTACCTTAAATCCTTACCACCTTACTAGGTGAATTCTGCCTTCTCCTTAGTGAACCAAACCAACATTTGGATCCCATCCGAGCCAAACCACACTCGGATCCCATCCAAGCCAAGCAAAACTTGAATTCCGTCTAAGCTCCTTCTAAACCATCGATCCTCAATGATCCACTAGTCTAGAAGAAGTCCAAGTTAGTCTTGATCATGAGCACGACTAATATACCAGTTTTACACTTTATAGAGGTTGCACACTTTCACCATGAGTCATGTTTCACATCACGCTTCACACAACCTAGGTGCTCAACGGGGTCACACTACAAGGCCTTTACAAAACTCCTCCAAGCTTGTTTTACACCTCCACTAAGGTTTCTACCGCCAACAGTGGGTACCAACACTTACTGCAGAAGCCCCTTCTTGCGCCACACAAACCGAGACCCAATGTAGCATAACTTGGATCAAACTAATTAATTAACCAGGTCATACCATGTTGACCTCATGGTTGCGCTGTTAAGCGAGGTTACATACTCCAAGAAATGGTCCTTAATTATGGTGAATTTGATGGCACAAGCCTAGATTTTTTTTCAGAATTAGACAATTTAGAATTGCATATGTGGCATATGTGATATATATGCATCGGGAGTATTGATTCCTTCTTGTTAGGATCACATATGCCCATGATCATGCCTTTTAATTATGGTGAATTTGATGACAACACAAGCCTAGAACACGATGTGTGTTGAATATATGTTAGATAGGTTTATACATGTTCTAGGGATCCAAGGTCAAAATTTGATCAAGATTCGAGTTGCACTAAAGAAGAAACAATGAAGACTCCTCATCGGAGCATTCACAGCGTAGTTGATTAGATGCAACAAATCATACAGTGGCATCCAATAAGTCAGCTAGAGAAGATATATCCTATCCTGGATGATATGGTGAAGAGAAGGATCACATGATGGATCATTCTGGTGAGTTCACAATATCGAGGAACTCGATGATAAGTGCCATTAGATGATGTTGTTGCATAACAAGAGCACCCTAGTGGATCATCCTGTGTAGCTCAGTGCAATGTCAATGGTTATGTTGCAGTACAATAGCACCCTGGTGGATCATCTAGTGTATTTCTGAATTATGGTGAAGACAAGGACCAATGGCCGCATACCTCTTGTATGATATTATGGAAAAGGGAGGACAAGGTGATGAATCATCCACTCAAGAGAGCCCAATGCTAGTGAGTGGAGATTTAACAACTTTTAAGGGAATATACCCACCTAATGACATGGTCTAACATCTAGGTCGTTGGATGGATCACCTGATGGTGCGCAAAAATGTTGCAAGGACTAGCTATCCCAAAATTTTTGGGGGTAATTACCCTTATCCCAAAAGTCCATGAAGCGAACATGATTCAACAATATCGGCCCGATCACATGCGCTTAATATAAGTTTCAAAATTTTCGGGAAAGTCACAACCAATAGACAAAATTCATTGGCAGACCATGTCATTAGTCCAACTAAAACAACATAAAGGACGGAACACAAATACATTTTTAAGAAGACAGATGGCTTGAGAGTTTGTCTTTATAGGAACAATACCCTGTCTTTACAACATTTCTAGGCCTAAACACGTTACCATTGTGGAGGTTCTTTATGGTTCATCACCTAACCTATCGTGGTGAAGAGACATCATTATTGGTCCGAAATTAGTAGCGTGGAACAATTTGTTGCCCCATATTGCTAACATAGAGTTGGCCCATGAACAAGATGATTTCACCGAATTTACATCCAAATGGAAAATTCTCGATGAAGTCACACTATCAAAAGCGTTATTACATGCTCATATCCTAAACCTTAACAAACTCATTTGGAAAGTGAAACCCCCTCTAAAAATAAAAAAAAAAAAAAATGTGGTCGCCTATGACGAGGAGGTATATTAACAAAGGATAACCTAGTAAAACACAATTGGCAAGGCAATAAAACTTGATTATTTTGTGAAAAAAGAAGAGATAGTTAAGCACATGTCCTTTGATTACTGGTTTGCTCGTTCATTATGGCCTTTTATTCATGTTGCGACAGGTCTTTTAAAACCCCAAAATAGAGTTCATATGTTCGGTGTCAACAAATATGTCAAACTTTTACTCCTGCTAGGGGGAGCTACGACTTGATGAGTAAGAATGTTATTGTTTTTCTAAAATAAAAAATTGTTTCCCCTAGTTATCTATTTGGATACCCACCGACTACGTTACTTAGGCTATTATGTAAAAGTTGTATTTTCAAGATATAGTTGTAGTGGTATCACAACCGTTGATGCAGGTGGCCAAGGATTTTTTTCTCCCCAGCACATGGGTGACAGTCTAGTTTATGAATTGATAGTCACTAGATTGTGCCAGGTTTATTATGTCTTTGGTTGTGTGTCTGATGTTAGGTAGAGGCCAGAAGTTGCCCTCTTTGGATTTGTATCAACTCGATGTATTGCTTCTGAGGCATTAATAAAAACTTCCTTTATCAAAAAACATGGTTCGAGTACCTTGAGAGTTGATGCTTCTAGGAGCTAGGCAAGTGTTTTTACAGTCCATCCATCCTATATCAAGTGCATTAAGATCACATCTAAGGCTAGGATAGACACAATTGTTCATTCTTCATAGTGTTAGGCCTTAGTGAGCTTGTTGATAACTTTCTATAATATCCTTGTTTTATTCTTACAATACAAGTAAGTGGGCGCACTATAGTTTTAAGAAATTTTGATCTTTTGAACAACAACAATATGTATGAATAACCATAAATAGTGATTGTGGGACTTGTCAAAATGAATCTGTTTGACTACAAATATGTCATGTTTGGACATCACATAAGTTCACCTCAAGCCCAATATAATTTTGGGTGTCGGATCCCACTTAGGCCTCGTTAGGTTACTTGTGATCCAATCCTAGTCATAATATTTCCTAGGCAATGGATCAAGTGAATCCGCACAGGTCACTAGATCCCCGCCTCGAGCAATACCAACATTTTTAATCCACTCATATAAAAAGGATATCCATTCCGGCTAGGTATATGCTTGAAATGGTCTACTAGTACATCAACAACAAGTAGCAAAGAAATACTTGTCACTATTTGATAAACACAAGTGATGCATCCTATTTGATGAGGACTACAAGTGCATCAACAACAACATACTCTTACAACATTACAACCGATAGTTGAATTTGACAAGATGCATCCAAAACATAAATTACAAATATCCAAAGTGCATGAATAAACAAAACGATAAGGCTTATTGTCAAAATCCAATTAAGAGGTAACTTGTGATAATGAAGGATAAAATAGAATGATAAATCCTCTTCTTAAACTCGGCCATGGCCTTCTCTTATGACTTGAGTATTGAATTTGGAGCTTCCTGCAACAAACCAACATCCGTACTATTCAAGTACATGCTTATTCAACAAATCGAGCTATGCAACCGTCGAGGTAAACAACATTACCTTCAGGATGCCACATTATTGCATCAAGGTATACCTTAGCGAGGTAGCTAGTAATTGTAGGTAAATAACATAACTCTAGTCTTCCATTACAATTTTAGTGTTAAAGTACTTATTCTTCATGATTGTATGAAGCAAAACAACAAGTCCCTAGTAATATCTTTCAAGAATTACCAAAGTCATTTGCTGGTAGAAACCAAAAGTCTTAACTCAATTGACCTCAACCCACCAATTTTTGAAAAAGTCTACTAAACAACCTCTCCAAAGAGACCGAAATCTGAAAAAGGTTTACTAGGAGTCTACTACAAACTTATTCTAACCCATCAAACTATCATCTAACTAAATGTTAAACAAGCATCATCCTACCGTCAACATGTAAACAACCTATAGCGTTCTTGAGATGGTCAAAATTGACCAAGATGTGGACTTCTATCATCTTGTTTACCAGTAGTCTTTGCAAGGACACATTGGGCAAAAAATTTCTGCTTTGGATGTGGTCATAAGTAGCAGGAACACAAATGAACAAAGTCTCTAGAAATGCAACATAAATTTTGGTTCAAAAAGGGCATGGATTCATCATCCTCTTCAAAGAGGCTTTCAGTTATGAGTTACAATTCAAACTATAATCGTGCTAAACTATCAAAATAAGTTCAACCATCAAGTTTTCAGCAATTAAGTAGACTGACCTGTTAGACAATCACATTTTTGAGCCAAATCAATGTTGCTTCTTGATCTATCTCACAACCACTTAGGAATGCCTCTCTATTGTCTTTGCTCTTGATGAAGACTGCAAATGCTTTTGCCTTTTCTTCCTTTGTCAGTTCCATTGTGCTCATAACTGATATGCACCTTTTTATAGAGAAGTCATTACCTTCTAGAGCCTCCTTTTCTTTGGCGAGATCTGCAGATTCATCTTGTGCTTGCTTAGTCCTCATGTCTTCTATCTGTTCACCCTTCTTAGTCCTCTTTTCTTCCTTTTCATGTTTTTTGCTTGATGTAGTAGTAGTTCTTTGCTGCCCACTTCTTCCAATAGTTGCGGTCTCATTTTCTTTGGCCATGTCTTCTAAATCATGAATTTGTCGAAGTAGTCTTTCCTTTTGTGAAGACTCAAGAGAAGTGAGATTGTGAGTCCCTTCAGCCAAATGACCTACATCATAACAAGGAAATAGCTATGACAAATGACCTCAAACTTACACAAAGGAACATGTGTTTGTTTTTTAATACAAGAACCATCTTTGTCAAAAAAATGTTATACATGACCTATTTTTGTTATTCATGTTCAGGCAACCCAAATTTCAATTAATGTTTTCACAAGGGAACCTAATTTGAAAGGACCTAGCAAGCAAAATCAAGGCAAAATTATAATGAGTAATCAAGTAACTACATTCAATAATTAAAACCTAAAGCACAATGTGTTTCCACTTGAATGCATGCACTTAGGATAATTAAAACCTAAAGAACAGATACTCATCGTTCTAATGTGGGAATGCATGCATTTTCAATATTATGTATTACCTCCGTTTCAAATTATAAGGCGTTTTGGGTTTTCTAGATGTATTTCTTTTGCTATGTATCTAGACATAGTGTATAAGTAGGTGCATAGTAAAACAGATATATCAAGAAAAGCCAGAACATCTTATAATTTGGAACGGAGGAACCATCCTTATATGAGAAAAAAGAAAGTTCATTACACACTAAAATGTACCTAGTGAAGTATTGATTTAATACTACTATATTTCTATGGATTGCTCCAGGTAATAGTAGAGAAATAATAGCATAGAGAATTAAACATCATATCATATATAGAATCTATAATAAAGATTTATAGTCATATAGAAGCTCCTTGTAGTACCTTCTGGAGTTGAAACCGGATTCCAAGAAGGTGGATGTTCACCCTCCCCAACTCTAAATGGCGCTGGAGAGATCTACAAGTATCAAGAAACCATTTGACAAATCGAGATATCATCTAGTAGATAATAATATTAGTAACATGAAACCATCTGGTGAAATTGAACCATTTAGCTCAGAACAAACAACACAAAAGATTCAGTAACTAAGCCCCACATTAAGCACTATTGAAACTAACAACGAATTGAAAGCATGTAATGAAACAACTACTCGGATGGTGCTCCAGTCCATTGTTTACATTTGACACACAAAGGGGAGATACTAGCATATATGTCTACATTCTGAGTTTTTACTACTATAGCACATAAATATTAGGAGATACTCTCTCCGTCCCATCGAAAATGTCATTTTAGACTTTTAGATTTCTTGTAAGTTTTTATATAAATATTTTTATTTTATTATGACTTATTTTATCAATAGATATACTTTAATAATGATTTATTTATTTTATTATTTAAAATAAAAAATTTAAATAAGACGAACTGTCAAGCAAAATGTCTAGAAGTCAAAAAACAAAATTTTCGTGGAACTGAGGGAGTACTAGCGGTAGTATTGGCTACAGAGTGATGACATCTTTTGCTTCGGTCAAAATTGAAGAGATAGGTCCGGACAACCATAGCTAAAATAAGCTGCTAATTGCCACATGAACCGAAAATTGAAAATGACAGCAAGCTCTGGCGCTACAGAGTGATGACATCTTTTGCTTCGGTCAAATTTGAAGAGATAGGTCCGGACAACCATAGCTAAAATAAGCTGCTAATTGCCACATGAACCGAAAATTGAAAATGACAGCAAGCTCTGGCCCGGCAAAGTGCTTGGGAAAAGAAGCTACTCCCTCCATTCCAAATTGTAAGTCGTTTGACTTTCTTTGGCTCCAAGTTTGACCATTTGTCTTATTCAAAAAATTTGTGCAAATATAGTCAAATTTAAGTCATTCTTTAAGAACCCTTATTAATAAAGAAAGCCACGACAAAAGAAATGATATTTTGCATAGATTTTTAAATAAGGCGAGTGGTTAAACTTGTTGTCAAAAAAGTCAAACAACTTACAATTTGGGATGGTGGAAGTACCAAGGTGGGAGTAGAAAATAGATACTCCTTCCGTCCGGTAAAAAAATGCGATTGTAGGACCATGCACAAATACCAATGCAACGAGTAAAATTACCAAAATACTCTTGTAAATAGTTGTCGGTTCCGCTGGGCCTTTGTAAAGCTATGCACGTGATGTCTACGATGGAATGCTCGGAAGCTGAAATGGGTGGATGATCGGAATGCACCACCTTGGCACCTAAGGGTAGTGGGTTCTTGCAGCCACTGGCCAGTCGTATCGCGTTGACACTCCGAGGGGTCCTTTGGATTGAGGGTGAAACGTAGGAAAGAAACCTTTCCTATTGCCGATGTCGGCTCCTTTGGTTGTCGTAGGAAAATCATGGGATCCAATCCGGAGGAATCGCCGTTGTCTCACTGTGACTGCAGGAAACAAAAAATCCGGTTCGAGCTCATGGAAAACGAAGGAAAATGAAGGAAAGCTGGCGCCTCCGCACCTCCTCCACCAAATCCCCTCGATGGACCCCCTCCCCATGCGAGCGCACGGGTTAGCGCGCCATCGTCCCCCGTCTGCGATGGGTCCATGTTGGCCTCCAACCCCGCGCCTCCACTCAACGTCCGGGGCGTGTGCGCGCGTGGCGAGGCTACGGTGCCGCCCGGCTCCATGGGGGCGGTGCCCGGCACGGGAACAACGGCCACCTCGGCGCCTCTTCCCGGCGTCGAGGATGGCGAGGGAAGGCGCTGCCGCCGCCATGGCGGTCCAGGCCGTGAGGCCGCCCTCCTCCCGCCCGATCGTCTTGTGCCCGCCCCTGGCGCCCGTCGAGTCCTCCATGGCGCATCGAGGAGAACGGCGGAGGGAGGAGGGGCGAGGAGAACGATGGGAGTGGCGGGGGAGACGGCGGAGGGGGCCGCCTTTCCTTTCCTTTCACCAAGGGGTGAGGAGAACACCGGAATGAATCCTCCGGATTCGATTGCCTTTCATTTCCTACATTGTTCAATTCCTCACGCGTTTCCTTTGTTTTACGCTGGTAGCCAAAGAGGGCCCGAATGTGTTCCCGTGCTTGTGCAAGGTAGCAAATTTTCTAAAAAAATTAAAGTCCTAGATTGCAATTTGTTTCCAAACGAGAGGGAGTATAGTGCGTATAAGCAATAACCGAACAACAAATCACAAATTGCTTGAGAAAAGAAGCTAGCAACCTCCTGCTCTCTCCATTACACCGAGTATTCATGAACTTGGAGGATGACACATACTCTCTCGGTCCATAAAACATGCAATTATTGGATCCGTGCGGTCAAACTAGTTAAAGTTTGACCAAGATTATAGTGAATAATGTTAGCATTTATGTCTCTAAATAAATTTATTATATTAGTATATTCTATTACTTATCTAATGGTACTTATTTTGTGTCAAGAATGTTAATACTTTTATATAACCGGTCAAAGTTTGAACCTGTTTGACTCTATGATAAGTTAAAATTGCATGTTTTTGTGGACATAGGAAGTAATGTTTACCAAAGCACAAGTAGTGTAGCGTGCCTTGCCATCGCCTGCTGGCTAGGAAAGCGGCAAACTACTTCTTGTATTCAAAATACTAGCAACTCATGCCATGCTGTTGCCTCCCCTCGCGATGTGTCGTGCCATCGCCTCCCCACATGACGTGCCATGTCGTTGCCTCATGATGCACCATCGCGAGTCACCAGGATGTGTTCTAGACCTTTGAGATTCCATCTCTGATCTAGGCCAAAGCAAGGGAAGAATGGCCTAGATTGACCAAATTTTATTCTGGGGCATATCTTACCGAACAACTAATCTTGGCCTGACCTAACTTGAACCAGGCATGACAGTCCTGGTGGATCAGGCCACATTCATTTTGGGTCAAAACGAATGAGCCCTTAGGGTTTCTTATCCTATTTTACTAAAAAAACCAACCATTCTACCACTAGATCTATGAAAATGGACTCATTAGTAAGAATACCAATAAATTCAGCTAAGAAAAGGGTGCCTAGATTAACAACAAAGGAACCCAACCGGTAAACAACTAACCATTCATGCTCCTGGGAACGATTAGCATATTTGCAATTACGTAAAATAAATGCATGAATCTTAGATGCATACAACACATTTGGGGTAATGCATGATCTATTGTCCTTCCAAAAGTTTGAACATCCCCATTTGTAGCTCTACATTTTAACAGAGCAACTAATCCATCAAAACACCTCTCATACTAAGAGTAGATTTGCTAGTCTACTCTTAGGATTTTAGAAAAAAAAAGGAGGTAGGTATTGATACCATGTGTTGAAATAGGACTACACAACACATCATTTTTACATTCACATCATCACATAAATAGTGGTACTTGCATAAAAACATAGGTAGTGGTGTAAAAGTTTTTTTGGATGCACATTGCATAAGTATGATTTACAAGATTGTAGAAAGAGACCATGAGTTTATGAGAAAAAGTTAATCATCAATCGAGAAGGTTAATATGGTTAACATGCTCTATCACAAATTCTTTATTAGACTCGGTTATTGTATATGCTATGTTTAAGTGTCTATTTTGCATACTATGTTACCACCATAATGTATAAATAAAGTCTCAACTATGCTGAATATACAAGCATAAGCAATCACCATTTGAATAATTAGCCACAATATATGGACACTTATATGATATTTTCCTTAAGTTAGGTACCCGAATTGGAGGCCCAACACGCTTATCGTAGGATTTCCTTGAGGATATTTCGTTGTTTGTTCTACTTGTTTTCCTGGAATGGATTAACAAAAAAAACCCTTGTCACTTCGGAGGAGGAAGCATATGACCATTGTGCTAAAACTAATGATTAGAAATAAAAAGAAGTAAAAATGAAGTAGAAATTATTGTGACCATGAGGATGGCGGCTCACCTCTTTTTTCTTTTGCTATCCACATCAGATGGTAGCATTCTAGTTCTCATAACAGATGACAATGATGATCTAGGTTGCTTTTTTTTTTTGCCATTTTAGGGTTATTTGGCTGCTTTGATTAGTAGCTCCGACCATAGATGGTTCAATTTGTAGGTCCTTTTTCAATCTCATTTGTTGAACCCTCGGGTTTGAGAACCATTTGCTGCAATGAGTTTTGGGTGTGCTCAATTTTTGTTCTAGATAACTTGTTCAATGCCTTTATGGGTTTCACTAAACTTTGATCAACACTCCTATTTTGTTTGTTGACCATTTCACCTTTCGGTTTAGCAAGATCTTGGACTTTAACAAGTGTTTTGCGGTTTGTGGGAACTTTATATGGCCCTTTTAGCATTTCGGTTGCCCTACATATTTTGTGGTCCCCGAGAGATATCAACAAAAGTTAGTTTATTCTGAAATAGTGTGATAACACAAGGAGATGAATCAATAGTGAACTTACAAACAATAAATGATAGCAATTCGAAAAGATTCCAAGCACGTTGTTCGATATTCCCATCCTTTGTTTCAAATGATATCTCCCTAAGAAATGCCACTAGATATCATGAAAATAATCAAATATACAAAAAAAATTATATAATAATAATAATCCATATGCTCTATGGTACCTTGGCAAACATTTTATGTGATACGATTTTGGACAACGTCTACATAAAGCAAGTTGCATTCTTTGGTGAGCTCGGTTCTCCATTCCTCCACATTCAAAGCAAAAATGCATGGGGCAAGTAAATGACATCCCCTCCATAATTCATTTTTCCAATTCACAAGATCCATCACTATTAGAGTCATCAGGGCTCTAGTAATTTTGCAACACATTTGGGGTGGTAAAAGTGCCCACAAGTTGGATTATTACACTTAAACACCTAAGAGATGGCATGTAATAATTTTAAAAATTATAGGAGGATACAATAACAAGATAATACAAAATTACATAATCATTTCATGATTAGCATTTGGCAAGAGTTTGCTATTGAGTTTTAGATCCCCAGCGTAAGTTAAATGATCTCCCTAGCATGACGAAAATGATGCCAACAAAAATAAAAATTGGTTTAAATAGAAAAGTCAAAGTAAGCACCATCTTTGATGGCTAGAAAGCAAGTATTGTCTTCAAACAAAACATCTTCGCAGATAGTCTCAATCTCAATGTGTTAGAACTAAAACAGGAAAATGAAACATATGTTGTAAATTGGAACGAAACATTCTTCTTTTTTTTTTTAAGGCAAAAACTGTGGGGAGGTACCCACAACACTTCATTTTATAAATTGTATAGGTTTACTAAGAGGGACTTACAAAGATCTTAACTATATGCATCTAACCAAAAGACAGAAAAGAAGACCTCAGGTCATCACTAGATCAAAGGGATTGAAGAAGAGGCACTGGGTTTTAGAATTCACTAAAACTCTAAGAAACATCTTTCTTTGTAGGTTACAGTTCAAGCATTGTCTTGAAATGAGAAGTAAACACTAATAGTGTATTCTAGTATATAGGTCCAAACCTTAGCATTTGGTTTTGCCGATGGCTCAAGATCTCCACATTTGAAACATTGGTGTTGCTTGTATTCACAATTGTTGCATAGAAAAGAACCCATTTCCTATAAATATGTAAAAGGAACATGTCACCAGATCAAAATAGGAGAACAATGAAGTTGCAGGGAACAAGATTTGAAACATTACCTTTAATTGTGTAGTAGTGTAACCAAGAGTTTTACATTTTGATTCTTTGCCATCTTTCTTTCTAGGGTGGAAGGATCTCTTGCATTGGACTATACAACTGGATTAAATAATTGTAGTAAGCCAAGGTGCAACCAAATAAATTTAGTTGATCACATTTGCTTATGCTTAGGAGGATTTACAAACCATTGAAGAAAATAATTATCCCGTGGAATAATGGAATAAATCTTATTTGCTACACCTAATGTATAAAATTAGAAACATCAAATAGAAGTAAGATATGACCCTATAATGTATATATTTTTATCCCTATCATTGTTAGGTATTATCACAAATGGTTTATAGAAAATAAGACATCAAAATTGCTATTATTAGAAAAGTACTATTCTTTTTTCAAAGAATAAGAGTGAGTAATATGGAGAATAATAATTAGATAGATGCACAATTATAATATATATGAACAAACAAAAAAAAGTATTTGGTGAGAAATATTTTTAATAAATAATATAATAAATTTGTTATCAAGGATAAACTCTAACATGAGTCAATATTTATTTTTCTTTTCTTTGAAATTTAATGTAGACTAGTTTTTTTCCCATTATAACATTAAGTTTTGACATGCTTGTTTTTATCTAACTAATGCTCTAAAATTGGGAACATGTTATTGGGCAAAAAGCGGCAAACTAAAGAGGAGGGGTCAAAGGCCCCCATAACTACTCTACACATATCTTTTTTTTTTTAGAATGGATTAAAATACAAAAAAGATTAATCTTTGTTCACTTTAATGAGGTATATATAAAAGCTGACTTACCTTATTACCTTTCCTCCATCGTCGCATAAAGCACATAATGTATCATTACCATCGTCATCGGAATGATCATCCTTAGCATCTTCATTATATTTATCACTCTCATCTGAGTAATCGAGTCATCATAGATATCATAATCGGGATCATCACTTTGATCGTAATTATAGTCATCATCATTATCGTGGCCATCATGATAATCATTGGCACTATCATTGTTTCTTGTCCATGATACATCATTATCAATGAAATGCATGTTAGTGGCTGACGCCTTGGGCTATCAAATCAAAAGAAACCAATAATATGTTGTAAAAAAAGAAACCAATAATGAAATATTCCTTTCTATAGAATACACAAAGAGAGCTACTTGCAACACCCCAAACATAAATAGTACATATTTTAAGTAAGTGCATTGCTAGAGCATGCACATGCAGGATGTGGAATTTTTGCGGCGCAAAAAACACACACAACAACTCTTTTGCCCCGCCTCCTACACCCCTCGCCCCACGCCACTACTACCCCGACGGCGAGCTAGGGTTTTGCTAGAGCCTACGGCGTTGCCACGAGAACTTTGGCGAAAACCTAGCTCTCTAACTACACCACCTTCTCCCCCCACGAATGGCACAATGGGCCAGAGCTACCATTGGCACTGTAAGCTCCCAAAACAGTATGCCGACCATCCCAACCACCTAGCCAGCCTTCCTCCCTAGCTGGCCCCTTCATATACCCCACTCCTGTTCGGCTAGGCGCTAGGGGGGAATCTAGGCGATGACCTACAGCCTAGAGCCTGAGTCGGGAGTGGCGGAGCCTAAGCGCTCCTAGGCGTTTTCTAAGCGGTGTCATCTACATACATATACCTTGCCATATACATCATATATACCTCTAAAACAAAAGAAAAACAGGGGACTAGTGGGCCTTTAGTCTTAAAGGAAGCCCATCAAAGCAACCCAACTATTCAACGACCCACCTCCCACCTTATCCTCTCCCCGATGCCTTCTTTCCCCTCGTTCGTCCCGCGCCGCCCAAAGCCCGGCATCGCCGCCGCCTCCTCTACCCCCGCCATTCAGGCCTCTTCCGCCGCCCATGGTCTCCGTTCGCTGCCTCCTCCGCCGCCCGCCACCCGCTTCATGCTCCCATCGTCGCTCGACCTCTGCCGCCCCCCCCCGTGTCCCTACCATGGCGGATCTGGCCGCCTTTCATCGATAACAATTGGCGAGCCTAGGTACAAGCCTACCCCCTAGGCGAGGCGGAGGGCCATCGCCTAGAGTTTAAGCGAGCCTAGCGCCGCCAGCCGAACAAAAAGGTACCCACTAGAGTTGGGAAGACGAGAGAGCTCAACCAAACTCCGGAAAGTAGATCCAAGGAGGAGGAGGAGGAGGGAGGGAGAGAGAGAGAAGGCCTACCCGGTGTGGATACGCCCCGCCGTTTGTTAGATCTGCCGCCGCCGCCGCCGATTTTGCCGGATCCACCACAGCCGCCGCCGGATCCATCATCGATGCCACCGATCCAGTAGATAGGCAAAGCCGCATTCACCATGGCCTGGGTGTGAGGGAGGCGGTGGGGAATAGGCGTGGGCACAAGGAGGTTGTGTTGCGTGGTGCGGGAGAAGGTCGGGGAGATGCACCTGAGGTGAGGTTGTCGCCACGAGAGGGGAGGGAGGGATGCAGAGGTGTGCGGGTGGGTGGGGCCGTGTGGGCCGAGGTGAAAGACCAGAATGCGGAAGCACTTTTAACTGTAGGCATCTGTTTCCACCATAAAGATGACGGTGTGGGGTGGGATACAATAATGGTATTTTGGCTTCGGGACCAAGTGGGAAAATCTTACCACATTAGAAGACTATTTTATAAATTAAAGTGAACATGGAGAGACATGGGGATCTTACTTGATAACATGTGGATTCCACTATTCTCGATAGTAATTTCTTTAAAAAACCAAAACTTTGAACAATATGTACCAAGGACTATAAGAGGATAAATGCATTCTAAGACCCCAATAGATTAGCATACCTATTAGTGTACCTTTTTTGTAGTCTTGGTGGTATCCCAATTAAATATCGCATAATCACGCAAAAAGGAAACCATCATACAATAAGTGGTTGAATCTTTGTCACAGCAATTGTATAAGAATCATTATTGATGACAATTATTTCCTAAATTGGTATCACATATACCTTATTGCATTATTTAAATTGAAAGTATAAATTCTTGACCCTAAGATTGTCTAATTACAAGGCTCCAATTATAATACCTTACGGTGGGGTTGCAAAACATTGAAGGAATAAATAAACTTTAAGCTACTCTACATGTCATGAACCAAAAACGGAGGCCCATGGGGCAACCGCCCGCTGCCTTGAGGAAGCCTAGGGCGGCCGCCGCCGGCCGCCGCCGTCACCGTCATCATCCAATCTTTTCTAAAAATAAATATTAGGGAATAAATATTTAGGAAAGAAATAGGTTGCTTTGTCAAGAGGTATTCCAATCTATAAGGAAACCTCCTAGATATTTCTTAGCGTGCAAGTCTCCCTCGGACTATAAATACAAGGGGCGTGTAATCGGTTGAATCTTAAGTAGAAAAATTAAAAGGGTAGCTCCTAAACAGCTTATCTCTCCAGCTCTCTCTCCGCTCCGCCTGTAGCCCTTGCGCCCGCCCGCTCCGCCCGCCCACGCCGCCCCGCGCTGCGCTGCAGCATCCTCCCGCCCCCGGCCACGCCCGGCCAACGCTTCTTCTTGGCTTCTTGCCGCCGCCCCCCTTCCTCGCCATCCTCACCTCCCGACGATCGGCAATCAGTGTCAATTCCGGTCCAATCTAGCCGGAATCGACACTACATTACAAACTAAGCAATAAAAAAATGGAAATGCATGAAAAAGAATGTTAAAATTGAAATATAGTAGAATAAGATAGTTATATTGAAATAAATAAGTGATATGGTATATCAGACCAACAATACATCAATACGGAATCAAAAGAAAGCCACCAAGCATAGAAAGTGGAAATGCATGAAAAAGAATGTTAGAATTGAAATACACGCCAATCAAAACATGAGATACTTATGAAGAAAATTTAGTTTTAGCCCTTACGCCAAAACGCCCACACCTAGAGGTGTAGGTGAAAGTTCAAACCGGAAAAGAGTTATGTTGGTTTTTAAGCCTATTATCTGAACATGTGATTAGTGCATTCAATCTTAATCACACAAGCCTAAAAATTAATGATTCTCAACTCTTTTTTTTGGAGAATCTAATGATCTTAACTGGCATAGGCTGGGCTGCTGTGTTCTCCACATACTTGTGCGCTCTGTTCTCCACCTCATAAGCTCTGTTCCTCTCAGTAGCTCACAGATTTATCTCATACTGGTGTTTGTATACTAGGGCTAAAGCTAATATTACTACTAATAATATCAACACTAACACTACCATTCCCTGTACGTCTGACAGCTGAGTAAACTCGTACTGGTACTTCCTTCCAGTCATACTGTAAGGCGTAAGCAGTCCTGATGCTGTTGCCACTTCAGCCAAGGAAGAGCTTACGGAAGAAGGCGATCAGGCTTCGCCTTCCAGCCTGTCAAGGCCCAGTGTCTGACTCGGTCCAACCAAAAGATTACAGGACTTGAGGGCAGGTACATTGCTACACGTCAGCCATCTCATATCTTGTCTCATGCATCGCGAATTTGGACTCCACACCAGCGGATCCATAGCCACTTGACGTCTCGAATCGCCTGGCGACTCTGCCGACCGGGACAGCGAGTTTAATTAACGCCTCACCGACTTCGAAGCTCGCGTCGCTCCCATCCAGGATGAGCACAGCGTAAGGGGTGGCGTCTCTCGAGGCTACCGTCGTCGACCTCTTGGCATGACGTGGATGAGCTGCTCTACGACGCTCGTCAGGCGGTGAACGTTCTGGAGTCGATGTGCGCCCTAGCAGTGTTTGACACAATGCCTCCTAGTGCTGACTTCTCATTTGCTCCAACCCAGGCGACTGTGCATCACTCCTTCGTGCTCCCCGTCGAACCACCCATCGTTGGGCACCGCATTGACATGATTACATGAGATCGGGGGTCGGGGTTGTCGTGTCCTAGATCTCCGTCCCGGCCAATGGTACACCCATGTTTCCGCAATCTCCTATTGTTCATTCGCTCTGGCCGTGAGTGATAGTCATCCCTACCATAGCTCCACCTCCAGCTCCCATAGATCCACCTCCACCTCAACCTCTATAAGCCTCTCATAGCTCTACCTCCTCCTCGCCTCCACTTTGCCTCCCATAACTTCACCACCAGCCTCCACTTCCTGATCCCCCCCTCCTGTTTTACCTTACCTTGATTGCTTAGATGCTTACCCTCCTCCCCCATCCAATTACGGCCTCTTGACAAATACTACCATAACCCCAAAGGTCACTTCCTAAAGTTTCCTTTCCTCAAACCCGACGGCTACAAACCTTGCCGTTGGTACACTCATGCGAAAAGTACTTCAAAATGTACCGTCAAAGAGTCAATGTGGATTGGGGTTGCTGGAATGCACTTCTATGGTCCACCTCACTCACTCGTACCAATCTATTGAATCCCGGGCATTCCTAACCTCTCTCACCGGGTTCGATTTTTGTGCCCAAATGCATAGTCATTTTCCAGGGCGAAGCTAGAGCAAAATAGTGGGGTGTCTTGCTCTTATAGATATAAAAATTTAATCTAAAACAATGGTGAAAATCTATTTTTATAAGTGATTTTTTGAATTTTTAGGTGGGTGCCTCACCCACGGCGCGAGTTAACGTGGGTCCCCCGTGTCATTTTGACCATGATCGCCGAGTCCTGGATTCGCCAAATGTTCCATGTCAAACAAACGTCCATAGTCAATGGTTATCTAGCCCGCTTCCACGAGCTCAAAGACCAGTTGAAGGCCTACTCTCCCGGCAAAGATGGACTCCAATTTGTCATGCAATTCATAAACGGTTTAAGCCATGACATCAAATCGTGGTTCAATTGCATTAGCCCCATAAACGGTTTAAGTCATGCAATTCATAGTCAATGCTTTCTCTCGCATTGTTATAGGAGGTGTGCCCGGCACATTGAGCCGCTTGCACTAGTGATTGGTATTCTTCTCTGCGCACGTCTTCGGCTCCGAAGCATCCCCTACTTTGTTGCCAGCAGCTACCACAGTTGTTGGTCCGTCTACTGACAACTTGTTGGCAGCCCTCAAAGCGTTATCGTCGTGCTCAAGGCCTCTGTTACAAGTGTAGCGCCAAAATGGTCCAAGGACCACAAATGCAGCCCAGAGGTGTTGTTGGCAATGGAACCTCATTGGGAATGCTTTAGTTCGCATTACCCCGAATACGCCGAGGATTTGACGCACCTAATATCGCGATATGTATGGGAACCGAGCATAGCTCGGTTGGTGAGCACTCCTGTTGGGAGGCCACCGGTCATGGGGGTCGAATCCTCACCGGATGCATGATTTCCACAAAAATCCCCCGTCCCCCGTGTGCCAAAAGCATGGTGTGAAGGCCGACCCTTCTCACGGGTGCATGGGGCTCCCATGTCGTATGGGGGCGGGGTTCGGGGTTTTTCAGGATCCGGTGAGAAGATCTTCTTCTTAATGAAATACGGGTGGGAACATCGTTCCCCGTGTCCCTGGTATCGCGATATGTATCGGATATGGCGATACACCAATACGCCCGATAGGGTATCGAGAGGTATCGGTGAAAAGAGAAATTCAGTATTCTCGATACTTCATATCTCACCTCGGATCGTTTATCCGGAAAGTATCGGTCAACGGGGTGTCGTAATCTTGGTGCTGGTGGATCGATCCACACCGGTGCCGCAGCTTGGTCGTGTGGAGGTCTCGGGCCGAGCACCTAGGACCCTGTCGAGGAAGGGAGAAAAGAGTATGCGACTTTCGGCGAGCTCCATGGAAGAAGAAAGGAGGTGCGAGGATGAAGAAGAAAGAAAGGCGGCGGCGGCCAGCAAGACCTACGTAGAATCGGTTTATTTATTGAGCACTATTTGTTTTTGTTATTTTCTTTACTATTAAATATACATAATATTTATGCATATTAGTAATAATTATTACACAATATTATATATACTTGTGGTATCGGCGTATCCTTATTTTTGGAAAAATGTCGTTTCAACGTATCGCCGTATCGGTGAAACGTAGCCTTTAGTGCTTCAAAGCCAGAGGAACCATCTCCTAAATATGAACCTACATATGGTTTGGTATTGTTGGCAATCGGTAAGGCTGCACCGAGCCACTAAGTTCTACTTCTACTAGTAGCGTGGTTCGCTTCTCTGGTTCCACTTTGGGCCATTCTGTCCAGATTTTACTCGATTCTAGCAGTTCAACATCATTCATGAGTACTAAAATTGTGGCTCGTCTTTTCGGTGTTTCATTTCTTCCAACTTCTAGTAATTATGCTCTGTTCTCGCCTTGTTTCACATTTGCAAAGGGTCAATATTCCTTCATCTCGGATTTTCGTGTGCTGCCAATTGGATCCTATGACGTAATTGTTGGTACAGATTGGCTGGTGTCATTTAGCTCCATGCAGGTGCATTGGTTGTAGAAGTGGCACTAGTAACGAAATGATTTTTGCGGCGGGGGGCACGATCTTTTCGTGGCGGGCACAATTTGCACCCGCCACGAAATGATCCGCCCTCTACCGCGGCGGGCGCGCACTTTTCGCGTGGCGGGCACCTTACGCGCCCGCCACGCAAAAGATAAACTTAACCGTGGCGGGCGCCGCAACGCGCCCCCGCCACGCCACTCCTCCTTTTTTGCGTGGCGGGCAAGTTAGGGCGCCCGCCATGCAAAAGCCCCGAGGCCTATAAAATCTGGGCGGCCCCCTTCATCTTCCTCTTCCAACTTGGGGGGGGTTTTGACCACCAAAATTTTGACAAAAACTTTGATTTGGGTCTTTTGGCTTTGATTTGGGGAGGAGACGACACTAATTGGTCGGTAAATGCCTCTTTTCATCTTTCTTTCCCTCTTTTTCATCCCACTCTCTAGATCTAGATCCATGGAGGAAAGAGAAAACTGCCTTTCTCTAGATCTAGATCTATGGTGGAACTTCTTCTCTTTTTTTTTTTTTTGGTTTGAGTACTATGTAACGGCACTAAGCTTTTTGGAAGAGCAGGGATCAGGATGGAGAGGCACCGAGCCCACTGGATGTATGAGATGAAGAGGGTTGATGACGAATACTATGATGAGGTGAAGAAGTTTGTTGCTCGGCGAAGCGACCTGGCCGAATAATTCAACGAGCGATTATCGTCCCTGCGCAAAATGCAAGAATCTGAAAAGCGTTCTCTAACATCGTGGGTGCGATCTCACCTAATCATGCATGGCTTCGTCGGTGACTATTTGGTCTGGACTTTTCACGGCGAAGAAGTTCCACCCTTCGATCCACCGCTTGATCCAAAGACATGCAGTCCCCGCGATCCAAAGATTACCGAAAAGTCCACCAGCCGGTCCAATTCCATCAGATTTGTTCGAAAGCACGGCTGACGTCGACGATGACGACGATGACGGTGGTGGTGGTGGAGGGGGCGGCGAGCAGGAGAATCCTATGACGCAGCCCGAGGATGTCCTGGTTTTTGAAGATTTGGTCAATCGACTTCGATGAGGGCGACATTCTCGTTTGGGTGCCCGAGATGGTTGGAGAACTTCAAAGAGATGAAGCAGACAAAGAATTGATCCGCTTTACAAAGACAGTCCGGAGGGTTGCACGGCGGCGAAGTTTTAACCTCGAATTTGCCGATGTTGAAGTCTCGCGTCATGGTCGGTCCGACACTAGCTTCAATGAGCTCGTAAGTTACCCGCCTCCACGTATCCAACGCCTAACAAGGTTCCTCGCTAATACGTGATCGTGCTAAGAAGTTGATCCGGCCAGTGGCGATGAAAGTGAAGAAGTTCGATTCCTGCCCCAACCAATCGTATCCTATATCGGGGTGATCGGTCATGCGAGAATTTGACCGGTTGTCCGCGACCGCGGGCGCTTAGTCGATACAAGCGAATGCCGGATGTCGCGTGGACGATGAGCTCGATGAGGAAGCGGGACGGGCAAAAAAAAAAAGAAGGGGGGCGAAGAAAACCAGTGCGGCCGCAAAGAAGATCATGTCAACGCAGACAAGGAAGAGGAAGGTTACACGCAGAGAAACGCCCGCGGCTGCCAATGTGGTACCTTCCGGTCATCGACGCTGCGCGGGCTCTCTATGGGAACCCCGAGGATGCTAAGCACATGACCTGGCATGCATCTAGCGATCGTGTAAAGGATGACGGGAAGCTACGGCACCCCTTCCGGATGCTAAGCGAAGGCAAGACTTCGACGCCGCCTACCCCGACTTTGCAGAGGAGTCCAGAACGTTCGGTTCGCATTGAGTACCGATGGAATGAACCCATTCGGTGACCTAAGCAAAGACACACAAAGACGTGGCCGGTCGTCCTCACCATGTACAATCTACCTCCACATCTTTGTCAAAAGCGCAGGTATGTTTTGCTCACCATGCTCATTTCTGGACCGGCGGCCCGACAACGATATAGATGTGTTCTGGAGCCGTTCATGGAGGAGATGCAGTGCTTGTTTGATGATGGGGTCGAGATGGTTGATGCGTACCACAAGCGTAAGTTCACTCTTCGTGCCATCATCTTTGTCACCATCACTGATTACCCCGGCCTGTTTTCATTATCGGGGGCAGATTAAAGGGAAGACCGCCCCGTAGCTTGCATCGAAGAAACCTGCTCCACTTACCCGAAGGGATCCACCAAAATCGTACACATGGAACACGACGCTTCGTCTGCAGTAAGCATAGGTACGAGAGATGCAAAATGAATATATACTTTGACAACAAGGGCGAGTCGAAACCTCACCCGGACCGACTAGTTATGGTCCGAAGGTGTTTGACATGGTGAAGGACTTGGAGTGCGAGTTTGGAAAGAAGAAGAAGAAAAAAAGGACGATGATCGAAGACGACACCTCCAAGACAAAGAAGCGAAAGAGGATAAATTGAGGACGAAGCGCCTCCAGCCGTTCCTTTCAAGAAGAAGTCAATCTTCTTCAAGTATCTCAAATACTTGGAAGATATGCGCATACACCCCATGCGATCGATCGATGTACCTTGAGAAAAATGTCTTCGAAAGCACGATCGGTCTCCCGATGGATATCAAGACCAAGACGAAGGATGGTGTGAAGTCACGTCGGGATCTTGTTGAGATGGGCATCCGACCGGAAATTCACGCTACACGGCTTCCGAACGGTAAAGTCCAACTCCCAAAAGCGCCTACAACCTAACGAGATGAGAAGTTGGCTATGTGTCGGTTGATTCGGGGTATCAAGGTACCGACGGGTTTCTCTTCCAACATCAAGAGTCCGTATCCATGAAAGACCTCACAATGACGAACTTCAACGCCGCACGATGCTCACATCATGCCGACGGTGTTCCTTCCAATTATGATCAAAGCTATTCGTCCAAAATACGTGAAGATGGTGGTCACAAAGTTGTCATACTTCTTTAACCAAATCAACCGTAAGGTAATTGCCAAAGCAGATATGCCTCGCTACCGAAAGAGTTCACCGCGGAAACAATGTGCCGATAGAGATGTGTTTCCCACCGTCGTTCTTCGACATTATGCCACACCCGATGATGCACATGGTTGATCGATAGAACAAATGGGACCCATGTACCTACAGGCGATGTGGACCACTGAGCGACTAATGTCTATCCTCAATCGATTCAATCATAACTGCGCTTACCCAGAGGGCTCTATGATCGAGGCATACACAAGCCAGGAGGCCGTGAACTGGTGTATGAAGTACATAAAAGATGGGAGGGCTATTGGGCTTCCAGTGCATCAACATGAAGGAAGAACCTCGGGCATGGGGTGCGCGGGCGAAAAAGCACGCACCGACATACATAGGGAAAAAGTGCTAGACGCTCACTACAAAGATCCTTCATCAATTGGTGATCATGGACACATACGTTAAAAAGCACCTCAAAGAGCTCCGCCGTGCAAGTAGGAAGCGCAAGAACTGTCCGAAGGATTGGGCAGAGAAGGAACACCTAATTAGCTTGAATTTTGGATCTTGGCCTAATTGGACATGTTACCTCTGTCGCCTATTTTGGACTCCCTATTTTTGACTTAATTTGTTGCCCATTAAGTTTAATTTTGGACATGGTTACCTCTCGCTTGCCCCTAAGTTGAATGTGACGCCCTTAAGAATAGACTCCCTATTTTTGACTTAATTTTCCTAGACTTGGTCATTGGCTTCCTGTTCTCTCTACTTACTTCAACTTTGAGTTTCTCACCCTTTTATGTAATGATGTGAACCAAAAAAGTCAAAAGTGCTTTGAGGCAAAGGCATATATGCAATGACATGAACTTATTGGGGGGCCGAGGCGGCGGCTATGATGATTGAATGTCGCCCATTAGAAGCTTCTAAACTAGGATGGCTTGTACAAAGCAACCCAGGTTTAGAAGCGATGTGCATGATCACAAGGGGGCTATATCTCGAGCCAATCTTTTTTATTTCTTTCTTTGAGCAATTTTGAATTACGCTTGTCTACTCGTCCTATATACTAGTACTAAAGCACTATATATTTGTAGCTTGAAATGTCGAATGAACAAGAACAGCCTCAAGGTCGAAACTTGAATGGGAGTCGCTAGCTCCGGCGGCGGCTCTAGTACTTCAAGCGATTTCCAAGCGAGCCTCGTTATAGCCCGTGTAAGGGTAGAAGGAAACGCATCGAGGAGGAAGATGATCCTAATTTCAACCCGAGGGACGGCAGCGAAGCAAGAAGCGTCGGGTTAAGGAAGTACAGTCGAACGAGCTGCCACCGCCCCTCCACAAGCAGCTCGAGCAACAACCCCCTATGTCCACGACCACCTCTTCGTGCAAAGCAAAGGGAGACAAGCCGAAGCGGAGAAGGGGAGACCATAGGAGGCACCAGAAGATCGATGATGTCCTTGTCATTCAAGAGTTGGGGCCGCAGGGCGAGCCACTGCTGCCTACTAAAGTTGCCGTGAAGTACAAAGACTCAAATCTCGTGTTTCGTGAAAGATAAGGTCGGCATTCTTTGGGAAGACCGGAAAGCCCCCGACAATCGACAAGTTCTGGGTGTGGGGCGAGATTTCAAAACGGTTCCGGTATCCGCAAGGCGCCGATATGAAAAAGGTGGAGTAGCATGTATACGTCCTCGCAGAAGAAGCTTCCGAACTGGAAGTATAGGCTCAACGTAGACTTTCTCGAAGAAAGGACGCCTACCCTTCACCAAGTACACCATGATCTCGAGAAGAAGTATGGGAAGAGTTCTCGCAAAAGGCTAAACACGCCCAAGCAAAGGCGAAGAGCGAGAAGTTCACGTAGCTAGCCAACTGAACAAACCGCCCCACTACATGGGCGGTATTGGGGTACGTCGGACACAAGCGCGTGGCGGGCCGAAGAAAGGAGAAGACAGAAGTCGGGGAGCCGGATCCGTGCGGGGGTGATGAAAGGACCCGGGACTTCCTCTCGGCCACAAGCCCAGCCGAGAGGCCCAAGCCTGGATGAAGGAGGTCGAGAAGAAGGTCATAGAGGCCACCGCGGCTAAGAACAACACGGACCCTCGAGATTCGTCGGGGACACGATGCGCCGACGTTGGCCTTGGGAAACCCCGAGCATCGCGGCGTCCGTGGCATGAGCTCGTGAAGAGTTGGGCGACGGGTGGCTCGTGGCGGTCGAGATGCTGCCTCCGCATCACACGAGGCAGAGGTACAAGGAGGGTCCGAGACAGAAGGCCGTGATGAGGCCTTGCGGCAAATGATCACCCGGTCCATCAAAGAGGCCCTCACGAGCAACGACCCCCGATGGTCGAAGTCCGAAACCGGATGTTCCAACGCCAGGTATGCAGCTGCCCACCCCCAAAGAACCCCCAAGAAAGACCTCTCTTTGTTGACCGACAGACCCCTTGGTGGATGATATCACCGAAGAGACACGGTCGCGTATTGTTGATACCGTCGGCGTGTTGGGCAAGAGGAAGCCAAAGGGCCGAGGGGGTGGTATTTCCTCCCTGATCTTGCAAAGAGTACGGCCTAAACGAGATCCCTCCGTAATGTGCCGAAGTCAACATTAGGTACGTGGCGCCAAAACATGAAGACTGGAGCCGGACTATCCCTTTGTCATAACGAGGTCAAGACTCTAGGAACTGCTCAGGTTACAACGTCGCGGGCCGAAGGTGGACATTGAGCCAAGATGTCGAAATTGACTCCCTTCCTCGTTCACCAAAGAAGACAAAGAATGACCCGAGTACGCCACCGACCCCCTATGGTGACTCTTCCGATGATGATGAAGATGGTGGGGACCGCGGAGGCAACGACCCTCCTCATGGTTCCAGTACCCCCGGCTAAGGACCCGGCACAAGACGAGCCTAAGGAGCCGACACCGAAGGAGCCGACACCCGAGGAGCCTAAGGAGGTGGCACCCGAGGGAGCCTAAGGAGCCGACACCTCGGGGAGCCGGCACCTCGGGAGCCCAAGCACATGAGGGGCGGCGATATTCGAGGAAGCAACCGGCGAAAACACGGTGCCAGGTCCCGAGGAGAGAATAGGGGAACGAGACACCCATCTACACTCAAGGCCTCCAATGGACAACACCTCAAGCGCCGGGAAGCGAAAGGAGCTGGACCTAGCAAATGCCCTCCAAAGACCGAAGAAACCGACATTCGATGAAGAGGAGGTCGTAGCCGACAAGTACCCGTCACCCAAGAGGCCCCGGTAATAGATGTTCGATCCGAAAGGTATGCCCCGCTGAAACCACGAGTTGTAATATGTTATTAGCTACTTCTTTTACGCAACCCTAGCTAACATTTGTACCGCCGCTTTTGCATGCCAAAATCCCCACCTTATGTCGGGTTTGTCTCGGGGCGAATGCCCCGGCTCGTTCGAGTTTGGAAAGTTCATGATACCAAAGGCCCGGCTCATCGATGCCGAGGACCGGGAGACTCGGAAGTTCCATGCGTGGTACATAGAGTGCGCAAAGCGTGGATTGCATACCTTCGTGTCTTTCTTCGTAAGGAGTGCTTCCACTACCACACCGATGTCCAGTTCTTGGTTACATTCGATGACATGTCGAGACTACTTTCGTCGACGAGGACATTGACATTGCCCAAAATCGCTTGTTTGCGATGTAAGCGCAATTTTACTTGCACATGTCCCTTGCATCCGTTTATACATTCTTTGTTTCAAAGGTACCTATGCCACAGCCACATGTCCTTGTAGGTTGAGCGCCCTCACAGCCACAAGTTAAAGAATGGTATTATTTACCTCTCTCCAAAAAGACATTAATGAGAGGCGGATCATCGGTTATAATCTTAGAAAGGACCATCCCGACTTGGTGAACTTGACGGACGAGGAAAGACGTAAGATCCGGGATCGAACGTAAGAGCTAAGAAGTTGGAGGTAGCGAGTACGTCATATCAGCAATGAAAAGGTCAAGGAAAATGGGTATCAATGTATTCCGGCGCCTTACCAATACGGAATAGGGCTCGTAGGACATTGGATCTGTTTCATGATCTTTCCTCGGGATGGGAGGGCCGTTGTCTTTGACTCACTACAAGGCTCAAACCCGCACGACTACCGACAATTCGAAAAATCTTGAGATTGTAAGTGATCGATGAACTCCTTATTCAATTACTAGAGTCGAATATCATATATCGTTGACAATGTAGTGCATTTTGTACAGCAGCTTACAAGCACTACTTGAAGGATCCGAACTGGCTGGGATCGACGATCCCGTAAGTGTAAGGAGCGCAATGGAGATACACTCAAAATCAAGCGAGATTTCCCTGATGCGTAAATGAAACATAGTTTTTCTTAGTATGACTACCTAGCTATTGCTTCGATATTACTAATAACACCGGTTTATTGTGTGCGGTGCCTCAAACAACCATACGGATCAAACTTGTGTGGATTCTTCGATGCGTGAGTTCCTCGGGCCCGCAAAGGTACAAATCCAGCTACCGAGGCAGCTCAAGGACTCAAAGAACCAAAGTGGAAAGGGGTACTACAAAAGGCAACCCGACGAGATGCGGTTCAAAGCGCCTGATAGCGCATTATCCGCAAGTTCGTTCTAGACATGGTAGTTCACGAAGGCCAGCCGCACTTCAATGTGGACAAATGAGTCGGGGATATTTCCGGAGTATCTTGCCGCTATGGAGATGGGAAGAGCTAGGTCTTAAGGACTATCTTCATCCGAAGAAACATATAGCTCGCAATTTTTGTATAGATGTTGTAATTAAAACTAGTACTTGTTGGATATGAACGAATGGATCGATCGGTGAAACTTGTATATATGAATCGATGTATATATATGTATATGATATATATTTGAGTATCTGTCTTTCTTATATATGTGTGTATGGATTGATAGATGTATATATATGTATATATATATATATTATATTATAATATATATATATATATATATATATATATATTTTTATTTTTTTTTTTAAAATCAAGCGTGTGGCGGGCAACATAAAGGCGCCCGCCACGCATAGACTTAACCGTGGCGGCCCGCCACGGTTAAGTCTATTATGCGTGGCGGCGCGCTTATGTTGCCCCCGCCACCACGGCGGGAATCTTATCCGTGGCCGCCCGCCACGCGGAAGGCCACGATTAACCGTGACCTTTTCGTTAGTGACGGGCAGCCATACCCGCCACGCAAAAGGTATTTCGCCCGCCACAAAAATTATTTTCGGTACTAGTGTGGAGGCTGATTCGATATGTTGGTCAATGGAATTGTCTTAAAAAATTAGGCTCTGAATTGCCGGATAAGTTACCCCTCCAAATCTGTTAGTTGGCTTCGTATTCGATCCACGAAGCAATACCACCTCCTTTCCACCACCAATTCAGTCTTTCTTCGGATCATTTTCCCATGGTGATGGATCCACCATCCGGGCTACCACCCTCTCCTCCTTGTAATCACACTATTCTTCTCATACTTGGAGCTCAGCCTGGTCTTTACCCGTCCATATCGGTATCCACCTTCACTCAAAGATGAGATTGAGCATCAGGTCTCTAAGATGCTTCCTTAACTGGAGCACTAGACTTGTTCCCGAACACCAAGAATTCCAGTTTGGCCACAGAATTGCACAAGTTTATGATTGTTTTCTTTCATGACATTCTGGTTTTTAAGTCGCACATTTGAAGAGCATCTTAGCCATTTTGAGCAAAAGTTCTCTTGGTTGGCCAAGGACCATTGGCGCATCAAGCTGTCCAAATGTAAGTTTGATCGAGGGAAATTGCCTACTTGGGTCATGTGATCAGCGAGTGTGGGCTATTTACGGATCCTGCTAAGATCCATGCAATTTTAGAATGGCCAACGCCAGGAATGTTCGGGCTGCTGTGTGGATTTTTTGGATCTTGCCGGTTATTACCATAAGTTTATCTGCCATTTTGGACTTATCACCAAGCCTCTAATGAATTTGCTTTGTAAGGACTCTGCATCGGCTTTCTACTGTTTCTACCGATAATCGAGCGGCAGACGCCATGTCTAGGCGTGACCATCCACTTGAGCTTTCTCTTTTTTCTTCGCCTACCATGTCCGGCTTGAAGACCTTCAAAGACGGTATCCAACGGATGATGAGGCAAAGGAGTTGATGCAGCAAATGTTGCTTGATGTCGCCCACGTACCTCACTTGCAACTCAAGAATGGCGTGGCTCGCGTCTTGGTCCACCTCTCCATCGACACCACGTTCCTTGCACGGCCGCACCGATCGACGTCAATGGCTTCACTCTTGTTGTAAGCCGTCGCCATGGACGTCAACGGGCTCCGTGCCACCCTCTTCACCGGCGGCCGGTGCGAGTTTGCTCATCGGTCTTTGCTTCAACTGCCCGGGGAGGGCCATATCGCTACCCGTGTACCTCCCCATCACGCTGCCTAGATCTCGACTCGGCATGAGGCACTTTCGGGCGAGGGACGGCAAGCGTCATCGCCTTCGCCGCCCACCTCGGCGCCCTTCAGGCGAGTCACGCGCCGGCGCACCCACGGCTGGCGTTAGCATCGCTGGTGATGGCCACGGGGGCTCGGGGAGGGCCAAGGCCATACACGGCCCCGATCCTTGTTGGAGAGATTCTCTATCCGGTCCCCTTGACTTCGACCACGCAGCGCCGTGGGGGCCCCCTCGACATCGACAATGCGGCGCCGTGGGGGTGCCACCGCCGAAATCGGCCACAGGGGGCTTTCACGGGCGGCCGTCCTCGACGCCCGCGGTGTGTCGGGCCATGCGGCCACAAGAGCTCAACACCGTCGCATCCCCCGGCTTTGCCATCGCCTCTGACCCACTGCTCTTGCTGTGTGAGGGTCAGCGGCCTCAAGTTTGGGTTGACCCAACGCTTGATGAGCTCGCCGCCTCCCTCATCATGGGCTTATCTACTCCGGCCGCTACCCCTCGGCAGAGCAGACCAGCGCTGTCGGAACCACCGTCACCGCTACGGATGACCCGGTTCTGCTTTGCGGATGATGAGGCATCCGAGGAGGTTGGCGATTGCTCCCCATGGCCGGCTATCCCCGCTGTTGAGGCACCGGGGATGCACCGGCACTGCGCTTGACGGCAACCACACCGGCGACTCCTGCCGGTGTGCCCGCAATGGTCTCCCGGAACGACACTTCGTCGTCGCCGCGATCTTTGTGGCACCAAGGGCGGATGAGACTTTTGGGACCGGCGACTCCCGGGACGCTGGGGTGGCTGGTGTGAGCACCACGGCTCCGCTAGCAGCCCCCAAATGTCGGCGGTGCGACTAGGATTGAGCCGCGATGCCGGCGTGCCACCCTCGGCCGATAGAGCGGGGGTCCAATTCATCCGGGGCCGCTAATGGTGCCTCTACAAACTGACCTAGCACCAAGGACTGTCCGACGTGCCCGGCCCGAGACGGTGTCCCTCATGCCACGCCGCAGTGATTGTCTGGCTTCAAAGGCAGCTTTTCATGATCCCAACCCGGAGCTTCAGGCTAAGCGCATTCTGATCAACAAATGGGACCCCAGCGCGAATGTCGCATGTATCCCCAATGAGTCGATTCCGTAAAAGTTTCATGAGGTGTTCGGCCAACAAGAATCCCCAGATACCAAGAGAGCCTTTGCATGAGCTGCTATATCTTGCGCGCGGTGCGCGGCGGGTGGCTGTGGCGGCACACCCTCTCCAATAAGTGAAAGGGATATGTGCCACTCCAGGATTCCACATAGCAAATCAATTTCTCAGTTAGTACGACCTGTTGTTTTTTTGCCACTATGTGGCTCCTTGTGTTTAGTGTGGCCCCTGCGATGATCGTGGCTCCTCGCCGCTCTCCTTGTAGGGATTTGTAAACCTTCCATTATTCCATTTAATGAAGAACGTGCAAAGTCACGCTTTAAAAAAAAAGAATGGCATGATATTTTGCAAGAATCATATTTGGCTAGGTTCCAATCGCCTGCTGCAAAGTAAGATATTATCAGCAGTACATAATAGTCTAGTCAGATTTCATTCCCGTTCTCCTATGACATTTCAGAAGCTGAAGTTGCTTTCTATTGGCCTGAGATGCATTCATCTGTGCTACGCTTTCTCCAAGGTCTAATGCAGGACTTGCAGTCGCTTCCGATTCCTTGTGCTTGTAGGTAAATTGTCTCATTGTATTTTATTGAGGACCTTCCCTTGTCCGGTTCAGCTAACGCAATTCTTGTGGTGGTTTTTTTTTTTTTTTTTTTTTTTTTGAGCATCACGGACCTTCATTATATAGAAGCAGGAGTACAATCTGCTACGGCTAGCCCCAACAGCCACTCTGGGACATAGTCGAGCCAAAACAGGGAGCGTTCCGTGGCGGTCACCCTATGAGCACAGGCATCAGCTACGGAATTTGCTTCCCTACACACCCACACTACTTTAAACTCAACTCCTGCCTAGATCCATGATATCATAACATAAGCCGCCGATGGATGATTGCACGCTGCACTGATCATGAAGTAGGGAGTATAGACTCCGGTTGTCAGTCTCCAGCACCACGCGATCGAAGCAACACTCCACCGCTAGCTCCAAACCCTCCTTTGCCGCCATTGCCTCGGCCGTCAAGACATCAGGGACATCCTCCAGCCAACGTGCCCCAGCAGCCTGTACCGATCCCGAGTGGTCGCGGATCACCATGCCAGCTCGACCAGTACAGTTGTTGACGTCAAAGGCAGCATCGGTGTTCACCTTGACCCATCCCACCTCCGGACGTCGCCATTGTGTTTGCCTGATGGTTTGCATCGGCTGCGCCGACACCTTCAAATTCGACATCTCTTCCAGCAAGGACGATATGTACTTCGCTGTTGCCCCCGGCTCCCAGACTTTTCTTCCCCTGACGACGGGCATTTCGACCAGTCCACAAGGCCCAAGCCCCGCAGACCAGTATAGCTGCTGACGCCGCCGGACAGATAGTACCATTCAGAATATCCGTTGCCCAAGAGCATGGGTGTAAGTCAGGAATTTTCACCCCTGTTAATTTCTTCACCTCCACCCAAAACCTCCTTGCAAAAGGGCAATTGATCACCACATGGTATATAGTTTCATCCGGAGCCCCACACATCTCACAGAAATCTTCATCAGCAACATGTCTCCGCTTGAGTTCTGCTTTCGATGGCAGTGAATTGTGAAGTACTCGCCACCAAAAGATCCGGACCTTCGGAGGAACATTTAGTTTCCAGACTGCCCCCCAACACCTGGTCACCCCTCGAGGCTGATGTTTCACCCGTGTCAGCCATTGCCACCGCCATCTGTTCCTCTTTTAGTAACCTGTAAGCTGATCGGACCGTGTAGTTGCCATGTTTTTCAAACGCCCAGGCAAGAACATCAGTCACCAGCCGACCACCAGGTTTGATTTTCAGAATCTCCTCCGCATCAACAGCTGCAAAGGACCTCCTTACCATACCTTCATCCCACACCCGTGTCCCAGGGACGAACAGCTCACTCACCCAAGAAGCCATGACAGTCGGCCTCCGAACAAGGGGTTTAAAACTCCGGACTCCTGGGATCCAGTTCTCTTCCCACAGCTTAATATCCCCCGGGCCAACCCGGTAGATGAGACCACGCTGTAGTACATCCCTGCTATGCAGGATTGCTCTCCATGTCGCCGAGCTTCGCTTCTTTTTGGTTGCCGAAAGGAAGTTGCCCGTAGGGTAGTATTTACCTTTCAGAACCATAGCACACAGCGAATCCGGTTTCATCAGTAGCCTCCAGCCTTGTTTCCCCAACATCGCTTGATTGAACAGTGTAAAATCTTTGAAACCCATTCCACCTTGCCGTTTTGATCTCGTCATTTTCTCCCAACGCAGCCAGTGGATTTTGTGATTGTCCAAAGAACTCCCCCACCAATAATTAGAGACCATCGATGTCAGCTTCCGACACACCACCGGCGATAGCTTGAAGCAAGCCATCGGGTATGTTGGTATAGACTGCGTGTTGGCCTTCAGCAACACCTCCCGAGCCACGCAGCTCAAATTCCTTTCAGCCCAGCCCCCCATCAAGCCTCTTACTCGAGTCGGTACATAGTTAAAAGCTCCAATTCTTGTGGTGGTTGACAAGTTCACCAAGTTTGCACATGTTATACCTCTTCGTCATCCATTCTCTGTTGCCTCAGTAGCCCGTTTGTTTCTGGACCACGTCTTCAAACTCCATGGACTGCTAGTGGCTATTATCTCTGCTCGTTATAGAGTTTTCATCAGTCGTTTCTGGCAGTTACTTTTTCACTTGGCTGGCACACAACTCGGGATGGGCACAACCGTATCAACCACAAAGTGATGGGTAGACAGAGAGAGTGAACCAATGCTTGAAAATGTTCTTGAGGTCTTTCGCACAAGCTTGCCCTCGATGCTGGTCTGAGTAGCTTTCTCTCGCTGAGTACCGGTATAATATAAGTTACCATTCAGCTCTTGACCATACCCCATTTAAAGTGTTGTAAGGTTGCCAACCGCAACATCTTGGCCTCGACCCAGATTCTGTTGCACCCGTTCCTGACTTGGCTGAATGGCTCGAAGAGCATGAACTTATGCACATTTGGTTCATTAGCATCTGTTGCGTGGTCATGAGCGGATGAAACACCAGGCTAATAAGCACTGCGTCGAGCACGTCTTTGCTAAAGGTGATCTGGTCTTCCTGAAACTTCAGCCATATGTGTAGTCCTCTGTGGCTTGTCATTCCAACAACAAGGTGTCCTTAAAAGTTCTTTGGCCTATTTTGTATTATTCATGGAATCAGCATAGTGGCTTATAAAGTCTGCAACAATATATCCTATATTCCACGTGTCCTAGCTAAAGCAGTCACCTGGCTCTCAAACGGTAAGTACTGAGCTGCCTTGTGACCTGGTTCAGCTACAGTTCCAGTTCGTCTTCTGCAACGCCGTTGGTCTACTGGTTCCAACCCACTAGAGCAAGTCCTGGTTGAATGGTCTCACATGTCGTCCTCTCTCGCCACTTGGGAGTCTGTTGAACATCTTCGACAACGATTTCCTCGCGTTCCGAATTGGCGTCAAGATTGTTGTAAAACACACGGACTCTGTCCTAGAAGGAAAGGAGAAGGATGAATCCTAATCCTAGTCCGTTTGTATGTGGGCTCTTACCGAAACTCTTAGGCCTTGGCAGGACTATATATACGTGGGAGATCTATGTTGTAATTAACCAATATTCAGATGAATAAAGAATAGTCTCCCTATCTTGTGTCTACTTGTTCTACTTCTTTCATCTACTGTGTGATCATGAGAGACGGAGAGGGGAAGGTCCTAACCGCTGATGACAAGTTTCACAACACGTTATCAGCCGCGACAAGCTCTTCGTCGACATCGCCGTTGAAGCTGCCGCCGATCTTCGCACCGACGCCGTGCCAACGCCTCGCCGCATCTACTTCGACGACGCCGACATCCCCGATGTTGTTAGCGGAACGGATCTGCTACCTCTACCGCTACTAATCTGCACCGCATCGACTCATCGTCACGCCCAAAAATCCCCACGGCCTAGCCGAACTGTCCTATGCGACAGCCTTCGCCTTTCTAGAAATCAAGAACAAAGGTACGAATAATTAAGTAATTAATTATTGGATTGAATTAGCACCGCACAAAGTATATAGAAGTATTTGTGTTTTTGCTATTCAATCGATCGACCGCCGAGCATGAAGCTAAATTCTCCACAGGCCCACGTGTCGCAGCAGCACTTGCCAATGTAATTTTTGTTCTCCCCGAGGTCTACCGGTTGCCTAGAAGGGCACCACGTGTTGCTGTTGAAAAGTTGCCAATGAAATTGGCAGAGACGCATGCACGCCAATCGAGTAGACGTGTGAGTCGTGGAAGGCAAATCAACTTGTAGTTGATGAGCCATGGCACGGCCCACACGAGGTTGGACTGTCGAGTCTCAACGAGTCACGCCGAAGCCACGCCGATCGGGTCGGCACCAACGAGCACCTTAAGAAGCACCTAACTTCGCTGCACTCGAGCCGCCGCAACTAGTCGTAGTGCACGCTACAACTCGCTTGACCGTCGCACAGCGACACATCCTAGACGAACACGGCCTGCACACCACCGGGCCGCCCATGTACGCATCGCGTGACTCATCTTGCGGCTTGCATGTCGCGAACAACCGTCGCGCAGCTCGTCACCGCATGTAGCAGCTTGAGCAGTTGCGCATACAAGTACTAGCGTGGTAATGAATCGTGTCGCGTCGCCGCCTCTCGAAAAAATCGTGACATGCTCACATTGAATGTGATCGCCACTTGGAGTAATGTCGGGACCGCGCGATATGCTCCGCCGCACGGGCTGATCCGACAATGGGAATTTGGCAAGGTTCGCAATCCGCATCGCCTACGCCTCGAAGATAGAGGGGCGGCTAAAAACGCCGAAGCGTTATGTAGCCGCAGCATGGCTAAGCTTGCTTGCTAGGTGAACGTGTCGGATTTTTCTGTTTATACTACATTTTTATTTTGGAAACAGTAATACATTAGAAACATGGTTTAATGTTTATGAGCTCTCTAAATCCTGGCACCTTAGACTTATCACATTTGAGAGGCTCATATTTTTTTTTTTCCTAGCACAATGAATTTTTGGATGAATGAATGTTTGGTATAAATTCTGAAAATTTGCATATACCATAATCCTAAAAATGCTAGGATGCTTCTAAGACTATTTTGAGTAACCATCCACTATTTTTGCACCTTGCTACTCGTTTACATGTAGTAAACTTATATGCACATGATCCAATTTATGTTAATATGCATGCCTTAAAAGAAGAAGCAATATCCTAAAATTACTCAAAAGTAAAAGTATTTGTTCACAATCATTATTAAATTCATGTAGGATATTTTGCTACCATTGAAGTGTAGTAAACTCGGTATATATATATTTCTGAATTACTCTCTAGAATGAGTATGTGACGTATAGAAGTAACAAATGCATTGTGGGACTCATTGCATGAGTAAAATCCCAAATTATGATTATAGAATATCATATTGCATTGAAAGTCGAATTTTGAAGCTTGTATGCTTAACTTATTTGCTCTATAAAAAAATAGCTCGAAGCTTTTTATATTAAATGTCTAGAAGACAAGATGGTAAATAGATTTTATTAATCTATATTCTCGAAGAAATGTCTCTTGTATATAGAATATCAAAGAGCAATATAATACATGAAGTATTTGAATTTACCATTAGAAATTACTCAAATTGAAAATTGAGTTAGAATTTTTAGACGACTTTATGAACCAGGATATTATCGATTGCAATAATTTTGAATATATGGCTTGCATATGTTACACTTCTTGAAGGCGTGTGACTACATATCATAACTATTGAATATAAAAGAATGAAGCTACCCCTTGTCAATTCACGACATGCAAGAATGTATATTATTTGGAACATATAAAGTTTCTCTTGAAGAAGAACTTAAATCATGTGCTTATATATTTGTTATCTTTGAATTCCATATCCTAAAGTATTGATAGTAGTGGTGGTGGTACATTAAATTTTTAATTCCTATTGAATTAAGTGGTTAATGGTTAATTTGTTAGCTTGAATACTAATATGAAACGTTTAATATTCTTAGTTGCAATTACTTGAAGTAATATGTGTGAACTTCTCATAGAATAAATTAGATTTATATGTTTTCACATATAAACAAATTGCCTATTGCCTATCAAAATAAATTTTGTATTATTTTTATCTCGCAAAGAAGCCTTAATTAGCCACGAAGGTTATAGTTCTTCGTGCATCACTACCATGTAGGTAGATGGGAAACTGAATTTCCTAAAAGCACATGAATAGTTGGACTATACTAGCATATTAACTGGTCTTAGAAGGATCGATTTAGCCAAGAAATTGTATAATCCTAGGTATTTAATTTTTAATCTTGAGAGCTAGAAATTTTATTCTACCTCGAGTCCTATGGTGTACACTGAATAGTATATTGGATACGCGAATTTCATGTCATAATCATTGAATATTAGAAGTATGATTTGGATTCTATGGATGCATTAGAATTGATATTCATAGATAATGCTTGAAGCAATTACTACTTGAAGTAGTTATGGCATGAAAAGGGAAAGTAATTTTGGATAAAGGCATAAGAAAATGTGGATAATATATATTTAATAGGCATAGCCATCCTAAATCAATTTTAAAGTGCATGTATCGAGGACTTGAAGTTACTGCCCCGCGTCCCTTCCGGCGAAGTTAACTTTCTCTACTGCACTAATTGCAAGTAAGCTTGTAGCTTTATATTTTGTTGTTATCTATTATGTTAGACTGAATTCTAACGTTTCACATTACAACCGCATATGTATCTCATTGAGCTACAAGTATCTTAACTCTTGCATGAATATTAGCATAGCAGCTATAATTGTGGCTAGTAGCTATCTTTGTGCTTCCCTCATAATCAAATTGGCTAGCTAGCATGCTATGTCTATATGGTTCCCGTTGAACTAAGGAATGCTTTGCTTTCGATGCATTGCATGCATAAGCAATAGATTGATCTAGGGCCGAATGACCCAAAGATCGTGGGAGTGAGTTTATGAAATTTTCTCAATGGAGACTAACCCATTTGATGGGATGAATTATCGTGGAACTAAGATAGTGGATAACACAATTATGATGATTTGGGATTTATGAAGAAAAGGCATTAAGGGATTTTTTACATTGATGGCAATTAGAAAATTCTAGAAGAAATTCCATGTGAACTTGTATGTTGCGTATCTATATTTTCGTAGTATATGGTCCATATTTTTAATTGTATGAGTACTTGGATCAATTTATTAGGCTAAATAATAAAGAAGCTAGAGAATGAAATAGTTTTTCTAAACTATGTTTTGTGCATACCAGGGGGAGAACATCCCTGAGTTCATAGGAATGATGAACATTCTTAAGTGTATTTTAAATATTCTAGCTCACTTGCATAATGAATAATAACCCCCATGTTTAAATATGTGCGTGAATATTTCCCATAAAACCTAATCATAGCATACATAAATGGGCCTCCACTTGTAGTTGGAGATATATGAATTTGAATTGTTTTAAGCCCATGATAGGGGATATCTATTGAAGTATGCTATTAATGATCTAATATTGGCATTAGGGGAGAGAAAGCCTATTTTGAATGCCAAATATTATTTCCATAGAAGGAAAATGATCTTAAGAGAAAATATTCCTTGGAGCTTGAAGCAGAATAGTATCACACACTAAGTCATACACTAAGTCATACAAGTAGTTTGACTAATGCTCTTGTGAAACCTGAAGTAGAGCATATGCCGATATTTTTGAAATGAGAGGAGTAACTTGAAGTTATAAACCAGAAGTTGTGTTTACTAGTAGTAAACTAAATATTATATATTGTCAATCTAAAATCTACGGGGGCCTTTGTGGGTTCTAGTTTTGTGTATACTTGTTGAATAGAAATGAAATGAAACTCCTCCATTCTCATGAAGAGAACACCTCATGAAGAAGGTTGAGCACCTCATGAAGAGGATCATCATGAAGATGAAATCCAACATACTAAGCGCCGCATCATTAGTGTTGGATATGTAGAACAATATACCATCTCTTGTTTGGGAAATGACAGAGATAAAATATTCTCACATTGTGAGAGTATTGGGAGAAGAGAAAATAGTTGTCGACAACACTACCTCTTTAATTGCGAATGTTTCTCTTGTGAGAACCCTGATCCGAAAAAATAAAGTCCATGGCAAAATCGCTTGTAGCGATTATATCGGGTCAATGAAGAAAGCAATTGAGGTTGAATCTCCTATTAAGAAGAAATGAATGTTCTCGCTATATCTCCGCAAATGAAACAAATGAATATCGAATATGCAGTTAATAAGTGGATTATGAAAATCCATATAATTCCCCGAAGAATATAAATCGTAACTTGTAGAAATCTCATACTAAGTATTAAAGTCTAAGGTATATATATTCATGAATGAATATTGAAGTCTCAAGAAGAGCATGTCCTAGAAGAATTACAATCATTGAATGATTTTATAGTGAATAACTCAACGTTATTGTGTATATCACTCATCCCTTATGCAAGAGAGTATGTATCTCATAGAAGAGAATTATTAATTCACTAAGAATTAAAGTATATTCCTCAAGAAATTAATCCATGAAGGATTTACCGTCAATTCTTGAATAAACACCATGCATCCATCCCGTGAATATAGACCCGAGAGAGAAAATGAGGAATCTTAAACACCATGAAGGTGTCATATAAACACTCGAAAAGTGTAATGCTAGCAATGAATCTATCATCCTCTAAATGCAATAGAAAGAATAATGGTGACTTTGGTATTTAAATTATCCCCTAAATGCCAAAATATAAGACTGGATTTATTATTGAGTGATACTATAAAAATCTTGAAGATTTGTAGAATATACCATTTCAAAATCCACTAAGGAAGAACTATAAAGTATTCAAGCTTGTATAAGTTTGATACACTATCTAGAAGATGTTGAATATGAACTTATTTTTCCCCGTAATCCTCCTCGAAAGGATTTATTATCTTGAAGGATAAAATTTATTTGTTTTGCACAACAAGTGGTTCTTTTTGCATGAAGCATATTGCTCTTTTGTTATACCTATATAATTCATGGAAGAATTATAAGCCATACTTTTGAGTCAAATTCAAATGATGGCTTTGTGAGGGGGAGCAATTTTACTGAATTTACCTTGAAGGTAATTGAAACCATTAGAATTATAAAGATCATATTTGCTAAAACATTAAAGTTTATGCATAGATTATGAAGATCAATTTCTATTCACGAAGAATAGAGTATCCTCAAGAATATATGACCAAGAAGGTTAAATGTTGTACTCTTTTTTTCCCTATGTGAGTTTTTACTAGAAGGTTTCTCACACAAGGTTTTTAATGAGACAACATGTGCAATGCAATTAACGAATGTGATGTACTCTTTTCTCCAAGAACCGCTTTTTTCCCACCGGGTTTTCGGATGGAGTTTTTGATGAGGCATATGCATATCGTGGTAATCGCCCAAGGGGGTGTTGTAAAACACACACCTGACTCTGTCCTAGAAGGAAAGGAGAAGGATGAATCCTAATCCTAGTCCGTTTGTATGTGGGCTCTTACCGAAACTCTTAGGCCTTGGCGGGACTATATATACGTGGGAGATCTATGTTGTAATTAACCAATATTCAGATGAATAAAGAATAGTCTCCCTATCTTGTGTCTACTTGTTCTACTTCTTTCATCTACTGTGTGATCATGAGAGACGGAGAGGGGAAGGTCCTAACCGCTGATGACAAGTTTCACAACAAAGATATCTCTCAAGCCCGGGGGAATGTCAGCAGTACTGATGCTGTTGGCACTTCAGCCAAAGGACCAAGAGCTTACTAAAGAAGGAGATCAGGTTTCGCCTTCCAGCCTGCCAAAGCCCAAGCGTCTGGCTCGGCCCAACCTAAAACTACAAAACTTGAGTGGACTACCTGAGAGTATTTGTATCGTGTAGAGGAAGAGGGAGGGAGAGCAACAATGATGTAACAAACTCTCAGAAGACCTCAACCCAACTTGTCCTCTTCCTCTCGCCTCTGCTCATCACAGCGGCGCTCTGCTGTTAGAGTCCAAGTTCTTCCCCAATTCCTCTCCCACCTAGTCGATTGCTAACACATACACGCCCAGTCACAGGCCTGCGATCAATAATCAGAAATCGGCAGGCAGCTGCTGCCATCCTAAACTTCAGATTGACCAGGCTAAAGGCAATATTCCCCGAGTTAGCAGTTTTACTGGTGACAAAACAACCTAGGCAGTGACTCATATCCTACTTCTTCCCCTAAGCCACAATATTCGTGCTGTCCTGGCCAGAAAACACACAACAAAAATATAGAGAAAAGGCGTGCGGGGTGTCCAAATCGGCCAAGTGAAGCTACGTTGTCGCAAGCGTCAGACACACTGTGCGTGTTGAAAGGAGTTGCAGCTTTGCAGGCGTGCCCGCTGGGCTGAAGGAGTTGCAGCTTTGCAGGCGTGCCCGCTGGGCTGATCCTCATGAACACGACTGAACCAGCAAGTTTACTTTCTCTAATTAACGTAAAATCTCATTAAATGTATATTCAAGCAATAGATTAGAACCTCTCTAACTAGCCCCTAACTAGCCCCGTCGATGGACAAGTGCAAGGTGGGCGACCGAACCGCCCCCCCAAGTGGCCAAGAGCCTGGGCCCTCATCTCACATCCCTTAGCCTTTTTTTTTGCGATGAATCCCTTATCCCAGTTGTAGTGTAGCACTTCAGATTTCTGAACGTCGATTCACACAAATAGAAACGAACCCCACCCAACCCAGTGCCAGCACCAAGCCACTAACATGGACCCCCCTCGACTCCAGTCCTTCATCACGTGTCATCTCCATCAATGCCAACTAGGCAATCAGGACTGGTCGCTCGTTCCATTACGAGCTTGCCAACGCTCGGTCCACAATCTTAGCAGTAGTACAAGTGCTTTAGTCAATCTACTAGGGTGATTGTCTGCTTCTCCAGAAGTGTGCCCCAGTCCTCATCCACTTGGACTTGAAATGCAGTCTTTGGACACCCTTTTTACAGTTTACCAAAACACCGACTTATATGTTTTTCAAACGGTAGTAAAGAAAAGATTTTGCGAGCTGATGCCAAAACATTAACCGAGGTGGTCACAAAATCTAACCGCCTCAAAAAAATGTTGCACATTAACAGAGGTTGGTCATGGAGCTCAAGCGCTCGCCTGCCATAGCAGCAACCACTACGGGATAAGGCCCTACCTTGCCACAGCTCGCCACTCCCGTGGTGCAAGTGCACACGGCCACAACGCTTAAGACTTCCTACGACGGTGGATCTCAGGTGGTGGTCGCCTGGTCTAGTCACATAAGGCACAGATTCGGCGACAACCCCGGTGTTCTTCTTCGCTATCAACCAACAAAAGTCACCAAGAAAATTGAATTTACAAAAAGAGAAGAGGAGGGAAGCAGGGGAGAAGATACTATGGTGGTTCCTTCTTGGGCGCCAAGAGCAAGCCGCTGCTACCGCTAGCTAGCTAGAGAGCCGTGGACGACGACCGCGTCTATGATTCCCCAAATCATTGTATGGACAACGTGTGAGCCTCACCAGGCATTTTTTATTCAATGTTTAAGCAATTCTATTCAAGAGATCATGTTTTATACTGGTAAACAAATAGTTTTCCAAAAGTTGCATGGTTCATACCTTCCAACTCGTGGCGACTTATCCTCTAGGATGCGCGGTAGTCAATCCAATCGAATCTGGTGTTGCTGATGCGAGGACCATGGATGCACGGAGAATCAAGTTCATTCTCAGCCAACCTCTCTTGCGATGGGTTGGTGGGGGGAGGCGATAAGGTCCAGTACAAATGGTGATGGCGGCGCCGATGCAGGGGCTGCGATTATAGTGAAAGGCTCAATAAGGTTAGGGTTTGGCTTACCTTTTGTACACATAGAAGATTAATCTTAGCCGCTCGCTAAAGATTTGAGGTTTGGTAGACTTTGGGCCGAGATATATGAATATGGTTTTGGGCCACGAGATAAAAAAAAAATATGGTGTGTTAGAGTGTGTACCGAATCTAGCCCAACTCCCTATATCGACTAGGCGACAACTCGGGCCAAGGTCCATCAAAGCCCGTAACATTGGGCTGTGATTATAGTGAATGGCTAAGTAAGGTTAGGGTTGGGCTTACCTTTTATATAAATAGAAGATTAATCTCAACCGTTGACTAAATATTTGAAGTTTGGTAGACTTTGGGTCGAGTTGTGTGAATATGCTTTTGGGCCAAGACACACAACAAACATATTCTCAGTGTTAGAGTGTGCAGTTTGAATTTGGCCCACCTCACTACAAACCGTGCACCCGCATTGCTACAGGGGCCACCATTAGATCCGGCTTGAGCCCCGAGCCAACAAACTCTAGTGGTTATGCTCAACGAACTAGACGAGTGGTTGGGCCACACAAGTGTCGAAAACAAGATCACACCCCGTTGTACCGAAGCTTCAATGCGCTTCATGCCATGACCGGCTATGTGGCTAATCGACATTGAGCTCAAGCGCTCGCCTACCATAGTAACAACCACTCTGCGGGATAAGGCCCTTCCTTGGCACAATCCGCCACTGCTATAGTGCGAGGCACACCACCACATCGCTCAAGACTTCCCACGACGCTAGATCTCGGATGGTGGTCGCCGGGTCTAGTCGAGAGATCTAGCGATGACCACCCGTGTTTTTCTTCGCTATCAACCAACAAAAGTCACCAAGAAAATTGAGTTTACAAAGAGAAGGGGAGGAAAGGAGGGAGAAGATACTGCGGTGGTTCCTTCTTGGCGCTGCTGCAGCAGGCGCAGCCACCGCTAGCCGGAGAGCCGTGACGGCAAAGAGCGGCTATGATGCCCAAATCATCGTATGGACAACGTGTGAGCCTCACCAAGCATTTTTTTATTCAATGTTTAAGCGATACTATTGTAGAAATCATGTTTTATACTGGTAAACAAATAGTTTTCCAAAAGTTTGCATGATTCATACCTTCCAAGTTAGGGAGACTTATCCTCTTGGATGCGCAAAGCTAGTGGTAGTGAAGCCACTGAATCTGGTGTTGCTATTGCGAGAACCGTGGATGCACGGAGAATCAACTTGGTTCTTAGCCAACCTCCCTTGTGATAGATTGGTGGGGAGGCTATAAGGTGGAGTACAAATGGTGACGGTGGCGCTCGATATAGGGCTGTGATTATAGTGAATGGCTAAATAAGGTTAGGGTTTGGCTTACCTTTTATACACATAGAAGATTAATTGCAACCGTTCGCTAAAGATTTGAGGTTCGGTAGACTTTGGGCCGAGATATATGAATATGGTTTTGGGCCATGAGATAAAAAAAATATATGGTGTGTTAGAGTGTGTACCGGAATCTGGCCCATCTCTCTATATCGACTAGGCGACAGCTCTCGGGCCAAGGCCCATCAGAGCCCAAAACATTGGGTGTGATTATAGTGAATGGCTAAGTAAGGTTAGGGTTGGGCTTAACTTTTATATAAATAGAAGATTAATCTCAACCATTGACTAAATATTTAAAGTTTGGTAGACTTTGGGTCGAGTTGTGTGAATATGCTGGCCAAGACACACAACAAACATATTCTCGTGTTAGAGTGTGTCGGTTGAATTTGGCCCACCTCACTACAACCGTGCACCCGCATTGCTTTGCGGGGCCACCATTAGATCTAGCCCGAGCCTGAGCCGCCAAACTCCGGTGGCTATGCTCAATGAAGTACACAAATGTTTGGGCCACACAAGTGTCGAAAACAAGATCACACCCGTTGTACCGAGCTTCAATGCGCTTCATGCCATGACCGGCTATGTGGCTACCTGCATTGAGCTTAAGCGCCTACCTACCATAGCAACTACCATTGCGGGATAAGGCCCTTCCTTGGCACGATGCGCCACTCCTGTAGTGCAAGCGCACACCACCACATCGCTCAAGACTTCCCACGACGCTAGATCTTGTATGGTGGTCGCCTGGTCTAGTCACAGATCTGGCGATGACCCTGGTGTTCTTCTTCTCTATCAACCAACAATAGTCACCAAGACAATTGAGTTTATAAAGAGAAGCGGAGGAAAGGAGGGAGAAGATACTACGGTGATTCCTTCTTGGGTGCTGCAGCAGGCCGCAACCACCGCTAGCTAGAGAGCCGTGATGGCAGCAGCGGCTATGATGCCCAAATCATCGTATGGACAACGTGTGAGCCTCACCAAGCATTTTTTATTCAACGTTTAAGCGATACTATTCTAGAAACCACATTTTATAATGGTAAACAAACAGTTTTCCAAAAGTAGCATAGTTCATACCTTCCAACTTAGGGAGACTTATCCTCTTGGTTGCGCAAAGCTAGTGGTAGTGAAGCCACTAAATCTGGTGTTGCTATTGCGAGAACCGTGGATGCACGGAGAAATCAAGTTGGTTCTTAGCCAACCTCCCTTGCGATGGATTGGTGGGGAGGCTATAAGGTGGAGTACAAATAGTGACGGGCGGTGCTCGATCTGGGGGATGTGATTATAGTGAATGGCTAAATAAGGTTAGGGTTTGGCTTACCTTTTATACACATAGAAGATTAATCTCAACCATTCGCCCAAGATTTGAGGTTTGGTAGACTTTGGGCCGAGATATATGAATATGGTTTTGGGCCACGAGATAAAAAAATATATGGTGTGTGTTAGAGTGTGTGTCGGAATGCGCCCCGACTCTCTATGTCGACTAGGCGGCGCCTCTCGAGCCAAGGTCCATCGAGCCCAAAACATTGGGTTGTGATTATAGTGAATGGCTAAGTAAGGTTAGGGTTGGGCTTACCTTTTATATAAATAGAAGATTAATCTCAACCGTTGACTAAATATTTGAAGTTTGGTAGACTTTGGGTCGAGTTGTGTGAATATGCCTTTTGGCCAAGACACACAACAAACATATTCTGTGTTAGAGTGTCTGGTTGAATTTGGCCCACCTCACTACAAACCGTGCGCCCGCATTGATGTAGGGCCACCATTAGATTTGGCTTGAGCTTGAGCCACCAAACTCTAGTGGTTATGCTCAACGAACTAGATGAGTGGTTGGGCCACACAAGTGTAGAAAACCGTATCACACCCCGCCGTATCGAAGCTTCCATGCGCTTCATGCCATGACTGCTATGTGGTCGCCTAGTCTAGTCACAGATCTAGCGATGACCCTAGTGTTTTTCTTCGCTACCAACCAACAAAAGTTACCAAGAAAATTGAGTTTACGAAGAGAAGGGGAGGAAAAGGAGGGAGAAGATATTGCGGTGGTTCCTTCTTGGGCGCCCAGAAGAGGCCGCCACCGCTAGCCGGGAGAGCCGTGATGGCGGCCGAGTTTATGATGCCCACAAATCATCATATGGACAACGCGTGAGCCTCACCAAGCATTTTTTATTCAACGTTTAAGTGATTCTATTCTAGAAATCATGTTTTATACTAGTAAACAAACAATTTTCCAAAAGTTGCATGGTTCATACCTTCCAACTCAGGGCGACTTATCCTCTTGGATGCGGCGCATCTAGTGGTAGTGAAGCCTCCAAATCTGGTGTTGCGATGAGAGAACGGTGGATGCACGGAGAATCAAGTTGGCTCTCAGCCAACCTCCCCCTTGCAACGGGTTGGTGGGGAGGCGATAAGGTGGAGTACAAATGGTGACGGCGACGCCGATCTGAGGGGTTGTGATTACAAAGTGAATGGCTAAATAAGGTTAGGGTTTGGCTTACCTTTTATACACATAGAAGATTAATCTCAGCGGTTCACCAAAGATTCGAAGTTTGGTAGATTTTGGGCCGAGATATATGAATATGGTTTTGGGCCATGAGATAAAAAAAAGATATATTGTGTTAGAGTGTGTACTATAATCTGGCCCAGCTCGTTATATCGACTAGGCGACATCTCTCGGAGCCAAGGTCCATCGGAGCCCAAAACATTGGGTAGTGATTATAGTGAATCGCTAAGTAAGGTTAGGGTTGGGCTTACCTTTTAGATAAATAGAAGATTAATCTCAGCCGTTGACTAAAGATTTGAAGTTGGTTGATTTTGGGCCGAGTTGTGTTAATATGCTTTTGGGCCAAGACACACAACAAACATATTGTGTGTTATAGTGTCTGGTCGAATCTGCCCAGCTAGCTACAAACCATGTGCTCGCATTGTAGCAGGGCCACCATCGAGATCTGGTCCGAGCCTCAGCCTCCAAACTCTAGTGCCTATGCTCAACGATCTAGACGAGTGGTTGGGCCACACAAGTGTCAAAAATACAGATCACACCCAGCTGTACTGAGCTTCAATGCACTTCTTGCCATGACCTGGCTATGTGGCTACCGGCATTGAGCTCAAGCGCACGCCTGCCATAGCAGCAACCACTATGGGATAAGTCCCTTCCTTGACATAGCTCGCCACTCCTGTAGTGCGAAAGCACACCACCACCACGATTGCAGCCTTTTAGGGCACGCCGCTCCGCCGAGCATGATTCAAGCCCATAAAAATGATTGGAATGAAAGGTTTATTATCAATATTCAACATGAAATCTCCTTAAATCTATGAGAATTTTGTGTAGAGGACACTCATAAAGTATGATTTTGTGCATTGCACACTCTTTTCGTCAGCTTGGTCTTCTTTTGAGATTTTTTTGTAATGGACACTCATATAGTATAGTTTTGTGTATAGTAGATCTCAGGACGGTGATTCAAGCTAATCCTGGTAGAAGTATATTAGAGTAGAGATTTATGGTTCACGAGAAGGGTGAAAGGAAGAAATGTACCCAAGTACCCTACAACGCTCGGCGCACTCATCAACATGAGAAGAGCAAGCAGCACATGCAGGTACAAAGAGGCAAGATGGTTGTGCCCGGCAGGGGTTTCCGCGCAAGAGTGGGTTTCCAACTAGGCCAAGTGTCGCTTGACATTATCACATGCATGCAACGTGGTGTCAGACAAGACATGTGTGCGAATGACTTGTAGCCATACAGAGCACGCCCGCTTAGATGAACTTGATTTGAAGCCCGTGAAGATGAATGTACCGGCAAGCATACCGTTCGTATTAATATCATCAAAGCTGATCAAATCTTTATATTCAACCAAGATTACAATATATATCAAACAATCCATTAGTTGTGGAGCTAAAGGTAAGAAAATAAAAGGAAATGCAAAAGAACTAACTCAAAAAAGATAGAAACATGTCTACCGAAGAGGAAGGTTGTAGAAAGTGATCCAGGGAAAACTATCATAGAAAATATCCAAATTTGTCATAAACTATTGGAACTTGTAGAGTTCTCACCTCACAAAGCATAACTTAAATGAACAAATGCAAATAATCCACAAGTAAATATTAAGGACGTACAACGTAGGGACTCCTTTTGGAGCGCTTAAAGGTAAAAACTAACCGAAATAACTTAATGTACGATGCAACAACTATTTTGCTAGTGCTTAGTTTCTAAAATGAACCGAAATAGCTTCCTGGGGCGATGATGCCGTACCCAAGTGACTGAACTAGTCTAGACTTTCTACAGGCCTGCATGCTCCATGGTGGCATGTAACGACTCATAAGTGTTTGGCGTTGTACAAGGCCTTATTAGCTAGCTGCACTACGTCTCTTGTTGCTACAAGATGATGCTAGCCACTCATGTTGTCCTTGCTAATGACCACCTCGAGCATAGACCAGAGAATGTTAAGCTTCACTGGTTTGGGCACATACACATCAGCACCAGCTTGCATGAATGCCTCGCTGCCACCAAATCTACAGAGACCTGAATGATCTAGCTCACATGGCAGGATCTTGGCCACAACCTGCCAAATCATCCACCAAGAAATCAAATTTTTATCACTTATGGGTCTTACTTTTTTTGATGATGCTTAGTTTACACACTATATTACTTGGTCAATTAAAAGTTTACTATAAAAAAACTAAAATGGTTTAGTAGCTTCAAAGCTACAAGTTTTTTTTGTTTACTGTAACCTAAGATATCAAGGGAATTAATCGACGTATGCGCTCCGGTGAATGGGGCCACCCTGACAATGCTTCTGCCACTGGTGCCTCGCACGCTCGATCCGGCGCAAGCCCCCGGCCGACCGCAGTCGCATGAATCACCTAAGGGAGAAGGGAAAGTGAGCTAGGGTATTTGAAGTTTCCCATTTTGTTCAGGTTCAAGCAAGATGAAAGTATCATAATGGATGGGCCCTTAGGCAGGCTTGCGAATGTGTGCGTGCTCAAAAGAAATTGTGGTCTAGGCCCGGACTTTAGGCTCAAAGCCCAAGCTAGCTGCTACGCACATTGCCATAATCGACCATGCCGAGAGCACAGGCTGCTGCTCATTGTGTTTTGCATTGTTTTTTTTAGCATAGGGATAAAATAATAGTCGTAATCAATATGGACAAAATGAATAATGTTTTAGGTATTTTTTCCCTTAGTGCGCGTCGAAAGTCCAAACGAGTTGTGCTTGCATCTTTGTAGAGCTGAGCCTAATTCTAGCTCATTAAATCTTTGAGATTTTTGTCTGGAGGACACTATCTTAAAATATGGTTTGTGCATTGCACACTATTTGTTGATTTGATCTTCTTATGAGATTTTTATCTAGTCTTGTTGACATTACGATTTATGAAAATATGGTTTTGTCCCCAACACACTATATCTTTGTGGACTGAGAATGTTAGGAATAGATGTTTGTGAGCTGCTCATTTTTGCTTTAGCGTCTCCATGTTGTGCTCCCCACCTCTCCCTTGTCTTGTGTGCGGAAACCACACACTGCCCTTTTGCGTGACTGCGGGTGCTAACCTTGTGTTTTCCATGCTCTCTTCTCCTGCTGCATGAGGTGCCCCACGAGGGTCTACTCGCTTGCATCATGCATCCTCGACAACGTTGGTGACGCAAAGCTAGACCACGACAGCATCCTTGTCTAACCAGCAACTCACCAACGAACTACGATGGCAAAGTTTGACCTCTATAGAAAGACTGATTCATTCAGATTGATATGAGGAGTGACTACATGACACACAACCAACATATTACAAGGCATAAAAATAAGGATCGACTACTCCCTAAGTTGCAAAATACTTTATATTATGTCTGACGTGCCTTGTGCAAAAAAATCATGATTTGACAGTGGTCACCTGACAAAAGGGACAAGTGTGTGAACATTTGGTGATGATTACCTACCAAAAGGGACAAATGCCATGCACATTTGGTGATGAGCATGTTGAATCGGTGCCTCGAACACAATATAAAAGTGTGTTTGCACTTGGACATAGGTTCGCATGATTCCGCCCACTTCCTAAACTAAACACGTAGTCGATTAATGTGGACACTTATAATTTGTTGTCTCACTGAAAACAAAAGGAAATGCTTACACATTTGATATTGGTCAGTTCCATTATTTTTGATCCATTAGCGACGTGAACCTATAGCATTATTTTGTGTTTGGTTAGGCCAATACGTATCAATTTACAACGGCATCCAATAGGGCCCTTTACAACTTTGTTACCGCTCTAAAGCCGGCATTATCCGTTGCCTTGCCATTCGCTCTATTGCATTCCCCTATGCGTGGAATCACGATTCTCTCACATGAGGTGTACGGCTGTCCGCTATTTCCGATTCTTCTCTGCTCATCCGCACCTGCTGCGAAGCGATTCATCACAGGTACCGATGTCAGCTACAACTAGTGTCAACGAAATATCGTCAACAGTCCATAGAGGGGTATGCCCATGATGGTAGATGAATCGTTGAAGGTCGCGAGACATGAACTAGATAGTAATAGAGACACAAGACACACGATTTATACAGGTTCAAGCTGTTAATGTGACGTAATACCCTATATCATGTGCTTGTATTAATTAGGTAGTTCCTGTGTTGGGATGGGTTATCCTCTAGGGGACTACCCCTCCTTATATACTCTGACGGGACCAGTTTACAAGTAAAGTATCATATTTTTGTTACTATTACAGTCTTTCGTTGTGCAGCCCATGTATAGTCGTGAGGGTATACGGATCTATACAGCTGGTCACCGCAATTCGTTGTGAGCTTCGGTGTCTGTTGTCATTGTTTGTCCTCTGCTTGTCCGTACATCTCGCGAGTGCGAGTTGTCTCATGTCCCCTGTATGCGTCAGCAATGTGCTGCTCCCTTCCTCTTAGGGTATGTGATTACCTGAGTCAAACACATATATTCTGTTATTCCTTATCTGCAACAGATCGCAAGGATATCTGACTTGTTCCCACTGCATGAACCAAACACCATCTTAGTCTAAGCATACTTGAATTTTGAATTAATAACTCCCATATTTGTTGGCTATTGTGAACTCTATTCTATTGGTCCCTAGCATCACACACGTCCGATATATGGACCTCTCAATGCCGCCCCACCATAGATGATCTGACAGAGGTCGAGGCCTCAGCAAACATAGTTTCCTACACCCAACAGACCTCTATTCCTATCGTCGCAGCTCACAGTTGTCATATGCACCTATTATCAAAGGAACCTCAATATAAGTGCTAGTGTGTATTTTGCCAAGTGTTGAATCCTCTCGATTTAGGACTATGGCTGCATTCGCTGCCAGCACAGTGATATGTGAAACACAGTTGCAACCAATCGAAGCAGCATCCATAAACAAATGACTGCCCAACGGGTCCTATTTAGTTGACGATAGGTTAAATAAGTACAAAAATATATCTATATCTCTACATATTAATACTACTATTATATTACTATTAAAGTTAGGAAGGTTTCTTGGTCTACCATCGCTCACAGTCCTCCAAAAGGGTGTTTGACAGAGCCAAATCTGTCCCATATCTGGACAAGTTACAGTGGGGAAGTAACCGCGTGGCTAGTGTGGAGATCAACCCCTCAAAAAAAGTTACAGTGGGAAGTCCAAACATGGTGCGAAGTTCGATTTTAAAATAAATTGGAATACGTTATGTCTCTACGGTCCCTCACTCTTCCTCGCATCCATACATACTACCGAATCCAGAATTGCCTTAGGTGGCCAGGAATTTCCTTAGGTGCCAAAATCAAACCACCAAAGAAAGGGTAGCCTCCAAGAAAAGGTAAGAGGAGAAAAGAAAACACAAAAGAACTGACTAAAAAGAAACATGTCTACCAAAGAGAAAGGTATTAAACAAGTGAACCTGGCTAAATTATCATTGAAAATATCCAAATTTGTCTTAAGCTATTACAACTTGTAGACTTCTCAACCCACAAAGCATAACCGCAATAACATATAACAAATCATCAAAATCCACAAGCAAATATTAGGGACATACAACACACGGACTCCTTTTAGAGCGCTTAAAGGAGAGAAAAACTAACTGAAATAACTTAATCCACAATGCAACGATTATTTTGTAGCCGTTGAGCATCTAAACGAACGTAAATAGCTCTCACAGGATTACCGGGACCTGTCAAAGCATCGCAACCGTGGGGGTGGCGACACCGTCCGCATGCGCCCTAACTACTCGGACTCGTTGCATGCCCGCATGCAGAACTCCACGTGGCACGTAACAACCCAAAAAGTGCTGCAGTTGTACAATGCCTTGTCATCTATAGTTGTACAATGCCTTATCATCTAGCTACAAGATGATGCTAGCCGCACACGTTCTTCTTGCTAATGACCAGCTTGAGCATAGACCCGAGAGTCTCAAGCTTCACCGGTTTGGGCACATACACATCAGCACTAGCTTGCATGAATGCTTCCTTGCCACCAAAATCTAGACAGACCTCAATGAATGAGCTCCCATGGCATGGATATTGGCCACACACGCCAAATCATCCATCCACCATCACAAACATGGCTAGGTGTGGGGGGAGGCGGAGGGAAGTGGCCTGGGCACCGGGGAGGTTATGGGGTGTGGGTGTAGGGAGGACGTCACCGGGGAGCTATTCGCATTTCTATTAGTGTAGCTTTTTTTTTGAGTCTCAGTAGTATCCCAATTAAATCTTTACATAATCTACAAAAAGGAAACCCTAAATGCTAAACACAATAATGTATATGAATAAAGTGGTTGAATCATTGTCACAACAATGTATATTAATAAAGCTAGGGGGAAAGAGGGGGTGCGTGTGGCTAGGGAAAGGGTAAGGAGCGGTGCGTGCATAGAGAGAGAAGAGAGAGGCGGCAGCACGCTAGAGAAAATGGAGAGGGAGGAATAAGGGCCTTTATGCTATTTCTTTCTTGATATGTAATTGTTACATGTCGATAGTATTTATAATCCTAGAGAGACTTGACTCCTAAGCAACCTCGAGATCCTTATCGGATTTGGACTATCCTTTCCTAACAAACTCAAATGCAATCTTAATTCTTTGCTAATCTTCTAAAGCCCCGACAAGGAAACTTAGAAAATGATAGCAATTGCAGCGATGGCGGAGTTAGGGCTAGGAGCGGCTGCACTTGGGTGGCCCACCTCTTATGCCCTTGTTGGCTCATTTATCTCACTGAAGATTGCCCTCTATTGTGCGTATGACACTTAGGATTTCAAAAAAAGATGTAGGTGTGTATACCACATTGTGAAAGAGGATTACATGTAGGGGCTCATCACACTACACACAACATCCCACAATGGAGTAAACGCAAAAAGAATAATATTTTTTCATCTTAACAAGGTATAAAAGCTTACATATCGTATAAACTTTCCTCCACCATTGCATAAAGCACATAATATATCATTGTCGCCATCGAGGAATGATCATCCTCATCACATGTATCATCTTCATTACCATTATCATTCTCATTGGTTTAATCGGAATCATCGTATGTATCATAATCGGGATCATCAATTGATCATAATTAGAATCACTACTACTATATCATTCTCTCTTGTCCATGATCCATCAGTATCAATGAAATACATGTTAGTGGTCGACATCTTGGGCTTTGAAATCAAAATAAACCCGACAATGTTGTCGAAAAGCAAAACAATAATGAAATATTCCTTTCTATAGAATACACAAGACAACTACTTGTAGCACCCGAACATAAAGAGTACATATTTTAACTAAGAGCATTGCTTGCCATCACAAAACTAAGGGCATTGCTAGGGCATGCACGTGTAGGATTTGGAATTTCTATGCACACATCTCCTAGAATAGCAATTTTTAGTCACAAAAAACACACATCACCTCTTTTGCCTCGCCTCAAACACCCTCACCCCCACCACCGCCACCGCCCCATGGTGACAAGCTAGGTTTCACCATAGCCCTATGGCCATAGCCATGGAGCTTCAATGAAACTCTAGCTCTCGGATGTGCCACCTCCTTCCCCTACCCCCAACACCACCATGGCCGAGCTATGTCGGTACCACCATCGGCACCCAAGAACTCGTCACGCCGACCATCCGAACCACCTAGCCAACTGTTGACGCTCACGAATGACATATTTTTTACCATCAATATTCTACCAATAAGGGGTGAAACTACACATTTCTATACACATATACATTTGCTATTATCATATTTCCACTTGTCTTAGAGAAATAATTATTTTGCAAGAATTATAACAACACAAGTGGAAAAATCACCAAAAGGCGCCCTCCTAGAAAGCGTATTCTGACAAACCAACCAACCCAAGGAAGAAAGCCCAAACCACGATGCAACCTGGGCCAAGCACCAACAACCGGCATCTTCTCTAGCCCAACATAGCCCACCTACCAAAGCCCAGGACCGTAGAAAGCACTGCTCATACGTCTGCGAACTGGCGCTCGCGCCGGCCAAAATCCCTGGATCCGACCCAGGTTTTGCGAGGTGGTACATTAAATGTCAAGGAGGGCGGTGTGGACTTGAAGATCTCTAGATTGGTTTTGGCTAATTAGTGACATCCTTAGGACTAATCTCTCTATGCTAAGTGTTTGTTTTAGTTGGAGATTGGTCAAGCCAAGGTTGGTGCATGATGGTCATGGTGGATGGATCGAGATGATTCAAATGATGATCAAGTGCATGACTTGGAGTGGATCGAGGATCAAAATGGGCTCAAGGCAAAGGTATATCCATAGGGCCATTTTGATTTTACACTCAAGACACCATAGGGGGTGTGAGTGATTATAGGATCGATAAGCCGTACTATAAAGAGGGAAAACTATCGTACATATCGATCCTCATGTGCCTCTAGGTTCAAAATCATTTGCATGCATTCTAACCTAGAGAGCTAACCCAACCTTCGAAATTGATTGTGAAAATGCTAACACACGAGCACATGGTGATGTACACATGGTGGTGTTGGCACATTTGCGGGCGGTGATGGTTGCGGGGTTGAGATGGGTTTGGGTACCGCTCACCCTCCCGCCGAAGCTTATGACGGATTCGGGCGCTTTTTGAGAAAATGAAACGTCTATTTTCTATTGCGCCGGATGCATCGTGGTGGTAAAAACATGCTAGTCCTTGTTCTCAAGTTGGTACACTTGGTGGATAGCATGTTGGAGCAAAGGCGGCGAAGGAACGACGAAAAATTCGCAGCCTCTGTCTTGACCGGACCCGCGACCGGACGCCGCGTTTTCGACCGGACGCCCCGGTGGGTGCGTCTGCGCAGAGCATGTTTTCCGGGGTTCGGCCGAGGGCCGATCGACGCGCACCGACCGGATGCTTCGGTGCTGACCTAAGCACCGATCGGACGCGACCGACCCCCAAAGAGCCCGGTCGGCCAGTTCAGGTTAAGGTTAGCGGTTGTGATCGACCCACCGACCGGACTCACCGGTGAGTCCGGGCGGTCGCCCTGGTCAGGCTGATTTGTGCGTGATTTGCACCCCAACGGCCACATTTCGTGGTGGGGGGTATTTATACCCTTTGGCTGGTTCTAGGAGGTCTCTTGGTCATTTTGAATCAATCCTAACACCTCTTGAGCTGAGCACTCATCCTCCTCCTCACTCCTTTGCTTGAGAGCATCCATTCTAGTGAGTTGAGGTGATTCAAGTGCACTTTGCTTTGATCATTGCATCTAGTGGCACTTGTGGATCGTTGTGAGCCGGTGGTTTTCTTGTTGCTCTTGGAGAGCACCACTCCTAGCCGGCTTGGTGATTGGTGGAGGCGTTGGCAAGAGAAGGTGTATGTTCTTGGCCACCTCCGGTGATTTGTGAGAGGGTCACACACTCCTCATCGGGAAGACAAAGTGTGAGTAATTCATTGCTCGTGTCTTGGGTACCTCTCATTTGCTTTGGGTGCGAGAAGCCTAAAGGCATTTGGCTTGGAGTGAGCTCCACCTCGACCCACACGTGAGAAGGTCGGCACAACGGAGATTAGCTTGAGGGTGCTCAAGTGAACTTCGGGTTAAATCATTGTGTCTCTTGTCATCCATTGGTGATTGGCTTCATTGTTCATATTGATATTCATCTCACGGTGATTGGTTGACTTACCTCGACACATTGGTATAAAACCTCCTTTCTACCTTGCATTTACTTTGATATATATATTGTGCTTGTGTAGCTTGTGTAGAATTGCTTAGTTGCTAGAGTAATTAGCTTGTTCACCTAGTTGGTAAAGTAGTGACTTAGCATCTTGAGTGAACTAGAGATCATAGCAACTAGAATTGTCAATAAGAGGCTTGCCGACAAGTAGAGCTAGAGCAAACGCGTTTATCGCCTTTTGTTATTCTAACAAGTTTGCCTAGTGTTTTGTAGAAATTTTTATTAGGCTATTCACCCCCCCTCTAGCCATTTAGGACCTTTCAGGACTGTTGTTGGCGGATTCAATGAACGTGGACACCCGAGAGGATGGTCGGTCTGGGGTGAATCAACACTTTGCCCCCTCTCCACCATGTATAAATAGGCCTCTCCTCTCCCCCTCTCAACACACACCTCACAAGAGAGCCTCTCTCAATCTCTCTCTCTCTCTTCTTCTTTCTTCTTTCTTCTTCTTTCTAGTAGGTTAGTATGTTGAGCTAGGAAAAGCCACCAAGGAGGGCTTGTCTCCTTAGAAGATGGACTCCTAGTATAAATCTATCTATGGTATTCTTCCAAAGCCTTGCCCTTATCTTATCTTATCTTGGTTGTGCATTAGAATTAGAGTATAGTCTTCATGTTATTTCTATGACATATGGTTTATTATGCACATAGGTTGTGTGTCATGATCTGATATGTTGTTCTCTTGACATAATCATGACATATGAACTAGTCTGTAGTTTCTAGGTTGTGATATCATCATATAGAACATTCAGGGGGCGAAGCCAGTCAAAACCAACCCCGTGCACACTCTAGCAAACATAAAGGAATGTACACATTTAAATGGAAATACATGGAAAATTTGAGACAAATTATTAGTAAACTTTATTTTACCATGGTGCACGTGCACCGGGAAAGCCAATGTGGCTTCGCCCCCGAGAACATTATGCTTAACCATTCATGCAATTTATTTGAGTAGTGTTAGGGTTGTCTGAGGTGGTGGTTCGTTGTTCCTTCGAGTTTTCTCGTGTTCTTGTCCATCCATCCATAGGGTGGGGTCCATGGGGGACATGAGTAGTTTCCTTGTGTGCGGGCGTGGTGCTCGGATGCCAGGGATCCTGCGAATATGATGGCATGCCACGGTCGAAGGGGTAGGCGGCGGGGTAGTGATAGACTTGTCCGTCCTCTATAATCCCCCACATGTGTATCATTGTGTAGGACTTCGTAAATGCCTCTCTTCGAAGTTGGATTACCCGAGAACAACCGTCCATCTCACTCGAGCTCGACCTCCTATTTACATATGTTGCATGACAATTAACCGGTTCTATGCACAGCCATGATTAGAATCTGTATGCTCCACTTAGGACTTTCTTTATTCCTTATTTATCTTTATCCTTGAGTTTGTCTTGAGTGAGTGTGTCAAGTTATCCTTTACCTTTTCCTTATACCCCCGTTATAAACATTGGTCCGTTATACATTCGTGTTATCTTGTTCATGTCTCTCTTATATACTTTTATACCATACCTTTCCTTTGGAAAATATAAATAACGATACCCTAAATATCTCCGGGTGAAATGCTATAATGTTATTTCCGTGGCGCTTGTGGACTTGTTCTCAGAACGTTTGCGTAATATCACCCGACGTTCCGTGGTAGTGTTATTGGAATATATAAATTCCAAAGGATAACATTGTGGAACGCCAACGGACATTTCTAATCGTGATTGCCTTTTTTGGTGATTGCGCTAAGAAATGTCAACACCAACCTTCCTCCCCCAAATTGACCCCTTCATACCCGCCGGTTGGGGAAGATAAGGAGAGAGCTCAACCCAACCCTAGAAAGTAGATCTAGTAGCTTAAGCGTAAGAGGCCTACAGTGCGGATCTGCCATGACCGTTGTTAGATCCGCCGCAACTGTCGCTAGATCTGTCGCCATAGCCACAGGTTCTACTAGATCTACTGTCGCATCCACCATGGTTGGGTGTGGGGAGGCGGTGGGGAACAGGCATGGGCAAGGGAGGTTGTGGGTCATAGGTGTAGGGAGGAGGTCGTCGGGGAGATGTTCACATTTCTATTAATGTAGCTTTTTTGGAGTCTCGGTGGTATCCTTGTTAAATCTTTACATAATCTACAAAAAGGAAACCCTAAACACAACAATGTATATGAATAAAGTGGTTGAATCATTATCACAACAATGTATATGAATAAAGCTAGGGAAAGGCGAAGAGGTGGTAAGTGCGGCTAGGGAAAGGGAAAGTGTCGGCGGTGTGTGAGTAGAGAGAGAAAAAGAAGAGGAGAATGCTAGGGAGAAGAGAGAGAGAGGGAGGGATAAGGACCTTTCGGCTATTTCTTTCTTGATCTTTAATGGTTACATGCCGCTAGTATTTATAGTCCTACTCCTAAGAAACTTCAGAGATCCTTATCAGATTTGGACTCCCCTTTCCTAATAAACTCAAATGCAATGTTTACTCTTTCCTAATATACAAAAGCTCGACATGGAAATTTAGAAAATGACAGTGATTGCAGTGAAAACGGAGTTAGGGCTAGGAGCGGCTGCCCTAGGGCGCCCCCCTCTTGGGCCCTTGTTGGCCTATTTATCTTACTATATATCCCCCCCCAATTGTGTGTATGACACTTAGGATTTCAAAAAATAAGATGTAGTGTTGTTGATACCACATTATGAAAGAGGACTACGAGTAGGGGCCCATCACACTACACACAGCATCCCATAATGGATTAATATGTAAAAAAGGAATAATCTTTCTTCATCTTAACAAGGTATAAAAGATTACATACCTTATTAACTTTCCTCCAGCATCACATAAAGCACATAAGGTATCATTACCATCATCAAAATGATCATCCTCATCACATGTATCATCTTCATTATCATTATCATCGGTGTAATCATAATCATCGTAGGTATCATAATTAGGATCATCACTATGATCGTAGTAGTGTTTTTGAGCATATGGATTGATCCATAAAGGCCTAATGATTATGGATACAATTAATAGTGTTTTATGTTTTTTCCTCCAAAGGCATCTCCAAATGAGCTCTAGTTGCAGCCTTTTAGGGCACGCCTGCTCCCGAAAGCATGATTCAAGCCCATAAAGATGATTGGAATGAAAGGTTTATAATTATCAATATTCAACATGAAATCTCCTTAAATCTATGAGAATTTTGTGTAGAGGACACTCATAAAGTATGATTTTGTGCATTGCACACTCTTTTCGTCAGCTTGGTCTTCTTTTGAGATTTTTTGTAATGGACACTCATATAGTATAGTTTTGTGCATAGTAGATCTCTGACGGTGATTCATGCTGATCCTGGTAGAAGTATATTAGAGTAGAGATTTATGGTTCACGAGAAGGGTGAAAGGAAGAAATGTACCTGGTACCTAACGCGGCCAAGCAAGACTCATCAGCAAGAGGAGAGCAAGCAGCGCATGCGTACAAAGAGGCAAGATGGTTGTGCCCGCAGGGTTTTCCTACAAGCAAGAGTGGATTTCCAACTAGGCCAAGTGTCGCTTGACATTATCACATGCATGCAACGTGGTGTCAGACAAGACATGTGTGCGAATGACTTGTAGCCATACAGAGCACGCCCGCTTAGATGAACTTGATTTGAAGCCCGTGAAGATGAATGTACCGGCAAGCATACCGCTTAGATTAAATATCATCAAAGCTGATCAAATCTTTATATTCAACCAAGATTACAATATATATCAAACAATCCATTAGTTGTGGAGCTAAAGGTAAGAAAATAAAAGGAAATGCAAAAGAACTAACTCAAAAAAGATAGAAACATGTCTACCGAAGAGGAAGGTTGTAGAAAGTGATCCAGGGAAAACTATCATAGAAAATATCCAAATTAGTCATAAACTATTGGAACTTGTAGAGTTCTCACCTCACAAAGCATAACTGCAATAATCTATAATAAATGAACAAATGCAAATAATCCACAAGTAAATATTAAGGACGTACAACATAGGGACTCCTTTTGGAGCGCTTAAAGGTAAAAACTAACCGAAATAACTTAATGTACGATGCAACAACTATTTTGCTAGTGCTTAGCTTCTAAAATGAACCGAAATAGCTTCGTGGGGCGATGATGCCGTACCCAAGTGACTGAACTAGTCTAGACTTTCTACATTCTTGCATGCTCCATGGTGGCATGTAACGACTCATAAGTGTTTGGCGTTGTACAAGGCCTTATTAGCTAGTTGCACTACGTCTCTTGTTGCTACAGGATGATGCTAGCCACTCATGTTGTCCTTGCTAATGACCACCTCGAGCATAGACCGGAGAATGTTAAGCTTCACTGGTTTGGGCACATACACATCAGCACCAGCTTGCATGAATGCCTCGTTGCCACCAAATCTATAGAGACCTGAATGATCTAGCTCGCATGGCAGGATCTTGGCCATAACCTGCCAAATCATCCACCAGAAATCAAATTTTTATCACTTATGGGTCTTACATTTGATGATGCTTAGGTTTACACACTATATTACTTGGTCAATTAAAAGTTTACTATAAAAAATAAGTATAATGGCTTAGTAGCTTCAAAGCTACAAGTTTTTTTTGTTTACTGTAACCTAAGATATCAAGGGAATTAATCGACGTATGCGCTCCGGTGAATGGGGCCACCCTGACAATGCTTCTGCCACTGGTGCCTCACGTGCTCGATCCGCGCAAGCCCCGGCCGACCGCAGTCGCATGAATCACCTAAGGGAGAAGGGAAAGTGAGCTAGGTATTTGAAGTTTCCCATTTTGTTCAGGTTCAAGCAAGATGAAAGTATCATAATGGATGGGCCCTTAGGCAGGCTTGCGAATGTGTGCGTGCTCAAAAGAAATTGTGGTCTAGGCCCGGACTTTAGGCTCAAAGCCCAAGCTAGCTGCTACGCACATTGCCATAATCGACCATGCCGAGACCACAGGCTGCTGCTCATTGTGTTTTGCATTGTTTTTTTAGCATAGGGGATAAAATAATAGTCGTAATCAATATGGACAAAATGAATAATGTTTTAGGTATTTTTTCCTTTAGTGCGCGTCAAAAGTCCAAACGAGTTGTGGTTGCATCTTTGTAGAGCTGAGCCTAATTCTAGCTCATTAAATCTTTGAGATTTTTGTCTGGAGGACACTATCTTAAAATATGGTTTGTGCATTGCACACTATTTGTTGATTTGATCTTCTTATGAGATTTTTATCTAGTCTTGTTGACATTACGATTTATGAAAATATGGTTTTGTCCCCAACAAACTATATCTTTGTGGACTGAGAATGTTAGGAATAGATGTTTGTGAGCTGCTCATTTTTGCTTTAGCGTCTCCATGTTGTGCTCCCCACCTCTCCCTTGTCTTGTGTGCGGAAACCACACACTGCCCTTTTGCGTGACTGCGGGTGCTAACCTTGTGTTTTCCATGCTCTCTTCTCCTGCTGCATGAGGTGCCCCACGAGGGTCTACTCGCTTGCATCATGCATCCTCGACAACGTTGGTGACGCGAAGCTAGACCACGATAGCATCCTTGTCTAACCAGCAACCCACCAACGAACTGCGATGGCAAAGTTTGACCTCTATAGAAAGACTGATTCATTCAGATCGATATGAGGAGTGACTGCATGACACACAACCAACATATTACAAGGCATAAAAATAAAGATCGACTTACCCTACTCCCTAAGTTGCAAAATACTTTATATTATGTCTGACATGCCTTGTGCAAAAAAATCATCATTTCACAGTGGTCACCTGACAAAAGGGACAAGTGTGTGAACATTTGGTGATGATCACCTGCCAAAAGGGACAAATGCCATGCACATTTGGTGATGAGCATGTTGAATCCGTGCCTCGAACACAATATAATAGTGTGTTTGCACTTGGACACAGGTTCGCATGATTCCGCCCACTTCCTAAACTAAACACGTAGTCGATTAATGTGGACACTTATAATTTGTTGTCTCACTAAAAACAAAAAGGAAATGCTTACACATTTGATATTGTTTGGTTCCATTATTTTTGTCCACCACCCATTAGTGACGTGAACCAATAGCATTATTTTGTGTTTGGTTAGGCCAATACGTATCAATTTACAACGGCATCCAATGGGGCCCTTTACAACTTTGTTACCGCTCTAAAGCCGGCATTATCCGTTACCTTGCCATTCGCTCTATTGCGTCCCCTGTGCGTGGAATCACGATTCTCTCACATGAGGTGTACGGCTGTCTGCTATTTCTGATTCTTCTCTGCTCATCCGCACCTGCTGCGCGCGATTCATCACGGGTACCGATATCAGCTACAACTAGTGTCAACGAAATATCGTCAGCAGTCCATATAGGGGTATGCCCATGATGGTAGATGAATCGTTGAAGGTGCACGAGACATGAACTAGATAGTAATAGAGACACAAGACACACGATTTATACAGGTTCAAGCTGTTAATGTGACGTAATACCCTATATGAGGTGCTTGTATTAATTAGGTAGTTCATGTGTTGGGATGGGTTATCCTCTAGGGGACTACCCCCTCCTTATATACTCTGAAGGGACTAGTTTACAAGTAAAGTATCATATTTTGTTACTATTACAGTCTTTCGTTGTGCAGCCCTTGTATAGTCGTGAGGGTATACGCGTCTATACAGCTGGTCACCGCAATTCGTTGTGAGCTTCGGTGTCTGTTGTCATTGTTTGTCCTCTGCTTGTCCGTACATCTTGCGAGTGCGAGTTGTCTCATGTAACCTGTATGCGTCATCATTGTGCTGCTACCTTCCTCTTAGGGTATGTGATTACCTGAGTCAAACACATATATTCCATTATTCCTTATCTGCAACAGATCGCAGGGATATCTGACTGGACTGGCATTCTTGTTCCCACTACCTGAACCAAACACCATCTTAGTCTAAGCATACTTGAATTTTGAATTAATAACTCCCATATTTCTTGGCTATTGTGAACTCTATTCTATTGGTCCCTACCATCACACACATCTGATATATGGACCTCTCAATGCCGCCCCACCATAGATGATCTGATAGAGGTCGAGGCCTCAGCAAACATAGTTTCCTACACCCAACAGACTTCTATTCCTATCGTCGCAGCTCACAGTTGTCATATGCACCTATTATCAAAGGAACCTCAACATAAGTGCTAGTGTGTATTTTACCAAGTGTTGAATCCTCTCGATATAGGACTATGGCTGCATTCGCTGCTAGCACAGTGATATGTGAATTGTAGTTGCAGCCAATCGAAGCAGCATCCATAAACAAATGACTGCCCAACGGGTCCTATTTAGTTGACGATAGGTTAAATAAGTACAAAAATATATCTATATGCTAAAGCAACAATGGACATGCTTTCTATTCTATCTCTATCTCTACATATTAATACTATTATTATATTACTATTAAAGTCAGGAAGGTTTCTTGGTCTACCATCGCTCACAGTCCTCCAAAAGGGTGTTTGACAGAGCCAAATCTGTCCCATATCTGGACAAGTTACAGTGGGAACTAACCGCGTGGCAAGCACGGAGATCAACCCCTCAAAAAAAAGTTACAGTGGGAAGTCCAAACATGGTGCGAATTTCAATTTCAAAATAAATTGGAATACGTTATGTCTCTATAGTCCCTCACTCTTCCTCGCATCCATACGTACTACCAGAATCCTGAATTGCCTTAGGTGTGGCCAGGAATTTCCTTAGATGACAAAATCAAACCACCAAAGAAAGGGTAGCCTCCAAGAAAAGGTAAGAGGATAAAAGAAAACACAAAAAGAACTGACTAAAAAGAAACATGTCTACCGAAGAGAAAGGTATTAAACAAGTGAACCTAGCTATATTATCATTGAAAATATCCAAATTTGTCTTAAACTATTACAACTTGTAGACTTCTCAACCCACAAAGCATAACTGCAATAACATATAACAAATCATCAAAATCCACAAGCAAATATTAGGGACATACAACACACAGACTCCTTTTAGAGCGCTGAAAGGAGAAAAACTAACGAAATAACTTAATCCGCAATGCAACGATTATTTTGTTGGCATTGAGCATCTAAACAAAATGAAATAGCTCTCACAAGATTACCTGGGGACCTGTCGAAACATCGCTACTTCGTGGGGTGGCGACACTGTCCGCATGCGCCCTAACTACTCCAAACTCGTTGCATGCCCGCATGCAGAACTCCACATGGCACGTAACAGCCCAAAAAAGCGCCTGCAGTTGTACAATGCCTTATCATCTATAGTTGTACAATGCCTTATCATCTAGCTACAATGCATCACTTGTTGCTACAAGATGATGCTAACCGCTCATGTTCTTCTTGCTAATGACCACCTCGAGCATAGACCTGAGAGTCTCAAGCTTCACTAGTTTGGGCACATACACATC
>JADLZK010006113.1:0-31906 GCA_015847255.1 Hyparrhenia diplandra | reverse complement strand
GTAATATCAACTAAATTCATATAAAAAATATGCGGACCATTTACATTAGTACTAATAAAAATTCAAAATTTTTTTTTATGGATTTAATAAAAGTAAATTAATCAATGTTGAAAATTTTATTTTATATAAGTTTGATCAAAAAGTTTTTTTTTTTTTTTCTTCTTAAGGGCACCATGAGGTACGTATTTCTTTCACCGGCAATCCCAAGATCACCACTAGAAAAAAAATAACGGAAATTTTTTTTTTGACCCGGCCATTCACCCGTATTTCATTAAGAGGATAGAAAAACCAAAGGCGAATACATGAGATCTTTGATGACGAGAAGACATCAAAGATGGGAAACACGTAAAAAATGGTCACACACCTAGACTACCAAGATTATTGTACACGATTACATGGCTGACGCATTGTGCGACCAAACCGAAAAGCACGGCTTGCAGCGTCTTGAACCCGGCATCGACCCAATCCTGCGCCTCCCGAATCAATCTCGCCGCGATCACATCATCCAACGCTGACACTTCATTGCGAAGACCCCGGCATTGCGTTCTTTCCAAATTGTCCCACCGAAATGAGAAGGAAGAACGAGTCGAACACCGGTCTAGCATCCTTGGATATCCGCTTTTCTCGTCGCAATCCACCAGCTGGCGGCGTCCTAATAAAAAAAAAACGGAAATTACCTTGAAGGACTATGAAACCATACTATTTGGCGACCATTGGCAGCAGTCGATGAAATGAAGGTGCCTGAACCCAGAGATATACCAAAGTTTTATCAAAACAGAGCAGTTTAATGTGATCTCCTTCCTCGAATTATTTTGCACATAGCTGTTGCTGCTGACAGCAGTACAGCACCATCAGATGGATTCATGTTTTCTTCATAGCATGTGTCATCCTTGGGGTGTGTTTAGTTGGTGAAATATTTTGGGTTAAAAGTTCTTTATAACACTTTTTACGTTTGTATTTAAAAACTATTGTCGGACTAACTAGTCTTAAAATATTCGTCTCATACTTTTAATTTAAACTATGTAATTTTTTTGTTTATCTATATTTAATGTCCAATCGTACGACGAAGAGATTCGATGTGATGATATTTGAAGACTTTTTTTGGATCACTTTTCAGGAAGTGAACATGGCCAGTAGTTTGCACAGGACGAGTGACGTACACGCTAGGAGCTTTCCTAGCTGGCTTCAGAACAGAGCGCGTGGCTACAGGCGCAGGAGCTATGGCATTATGAAGAACCACTAATTGGGATTAGATCCAATCAATTGTTTTAGATGCAGAAAGATTGAGGTCTCCCGTGCCGCTCCCGGGACAACTCCCCCCCCCGCCGCCGCCACCCCACCAGCGAACTCCTCCTAGCCGCCGCCGCTCCCCCGACTTGCGGCGGCAGCGGCTAGCTGTGGGCCGCTCAAAAAGTCAGCCGCAACGGTTTCCCCTCCTGTCCACCCCCTCCCCCTCTCCTCCATGTCTGACCTGCAAGCGAGGACGACAGGAGATGCCCCAGGGGCGGCAGATCCATGCCCTACCGACCCAGATCCAAAGGCCCCTATCCGAATCCAGCGGATAGTGGCACGGCGCTCGCCCTCGTGCACTTGCGGGCATCTATCTAGCGGCATGGGTGCAGCGGCCAGTAGCCAGCTCAGTTGGGTGAGGTTTGCACTTTCAACGCGGCTGCTCTCTGCGGCGATGGCATCGATTGAGTCCTTTCTGGGCAGGAAGAAAGAAAGAAGATCCTACCTACCCTTAAAATAGAAAAGAAGAAAGAAAGAAAGAAGATCCAGCGAATTAATTTCCTTAATAAATATATTTTCTTCTACAAGATGAATACTGGTTCATGATATTTTTTAAAGAAATTTATTTTTTGATCCTGCTTTTGTAAATTGTAATCCGTTCGCTGTGGTTCTACCGAAACGCTACTGTGATAAATCATACGATGAGATTCTTGTGTAGCAGCACTATTGCTACTATTAATTATTCTCAAAATGGATCGAAAGATGATCGACGGTCAATACTTATGATTCTCAAAATGAATCGAAAGAGGATCGACGGTCAATACAGTTTGGCCAGTGCATGAGAAAAAGAATGAGCAAATCCTTAATGTAAAAATAGATTTATAGAAAAAAAGCCATTAAATAGTTTAGACAATGGTATTCTTCTTAATGAAGTTGTTAGTTAAACTTCGAAGGGGTTGGCGGTGGCCTCTTATCGGAGACAACATCAGACAAAAGCTCAAACACATAAGGATTATGAAACAATTAAAATTTGCACTATTTATAAAAAAAAATTAAAATTTGCACTACATAATTATTTCAACCGAAAAAATTCGTTCATTACATAATTATTATTTCAACCATAAACCCATAACAAAGTAATAACATATAGTAGCTTGGCCTAAAAGCTGCTCCGAAAAATGATTAATACAGCAAGCTGTCGTCGTCGTCCTGTATCTCGGTGATTATCGGCTCCTTGCCCATCGGGGCAGCAATCATGGGCTCGCCCTCGAAGCCTCCGCCCTTGAGCCGCAGCGCAAAGAAGTCGTACTTCATCACGTCCAGGTCGCTCACGCTCCGCCTCGCGTGCTTCAGGGCCTCCGTGAAGTGCGCTATCCCGATCTCCGCGCCGCGCATGGCCGCCGCCGTGCCCACCTTCAGGCTCCGCTGGATCACGTCGCGCACCGCCAGCTTGCACGCGCGGTTGCAGATCTCCGTGATGTCGGCGCCGCTGAACCCGACCGTGAGGCTCGCCATTGCCGGCAGGTGGACGCGGCGGGAGATGGGGACCGACGCAGGCACGACTTGAAGATCTGCAGCCGCGAGGGCTCGTCGGGCAGCGGGATGTAGATGAGCTGGTCCAGCCGCCCCGGCCGGAGCATCGCCGGGTCGATGATGTCTGGCCGGTTGGTGGCGCCGATCACGAACACCGTCTTCTTGGCGTTGATGCCGTCCATCTCCGTCAGCAGCTGGTTCAGCACGCGGTCGGACGTGCCGCCCGCGTCGCCCACGCTGTTGCCGCGCTTCACGGCGATCGAGTCCAGCTCGTCGAAGAAGAGGATGCACGGCGCCGCCGACCGCGCCTTGTCGAACAGGTCGCGGACGTTGGACTCGCTCTCGCCGTACCACATGGTGAGCAGCTCGGGGCCCTTGACGCTGATGAAGTTGGCCTTGCACTCCTTGGCGATGGCCTTGGCCAGCATCGTCTTGCCGCAGCCCGGGGGACCGTAGAAGAGCACGCCGCGCGACGGCGACATGCCGAACATCTCGAACATCTCCGGGTGCTCCACCGGGTACTGCACCGTCTCCTGGAGCTCCAGCTTGACGTCCTCCAGGCCGCCAATGTCGTCCCACGAGACCTTGGGCACCTCCACCAGCGCCCTCTCGCGCAGCGCCGAGGGCTTGGTCACCTCCTTGGCGTGGTTGAGGTGCTCGTTGCAGATGCGCAGCGAGTTGAGCACGTCCACGTCGATGGTCTCTTCCTCCACGTCGATCACGTCCATCTTCTCGCGGATCAACTGCAGGGCCGCCTCGGAGCAGAGCGCCGCGAGGTCGGCGCCGACGAAGCCGTGGGTGTCCTTGGCGATGCGCTCGAGGTCGACGTCCTCGGCGAGCGGCATGTCCTTGCTGTGGATGCGGAGGATCTCGAGGCGGCCGACCTCGTCCGGAACGCCGATGTCAAGCTCCCTGTCGAATCGTCCGAAGCGCCGGAGAGCCGGGTCCAGGCTGTTGGGGCGGTTGGTGGCGCCGATGACCACGACCTGCGCGCGCGGCCGGAGCCCGTCCATGAGCGTGAGCAGCTGCGAGACCACGCGGCGCTCCACCTCGCCGTGCGTCTTGTCGCGGTTGGGGGCGATGGCGTCGATCTCGTCCATGAAGATGATGGAAGGCGCGTTCTGTTCCGCGTCCTCGAAAACCTTGCGCAGGTTGGCCTCGCTCTGACCGGCCATCATGGACATGATCTCGGGGCCGTTGACGACCACGAAGTGGGCGCCGGACTCCGACGCGATGGCGCGCGCCAGGAGCGTCTTGCCGGTGCCGGGCGGGCCGTAGAGCAGGATCCCCTTGGGCGGCTTGACGCCGAGCGTCTGGAACAGCTTGGGGTGGCGCAGCGGCAGCTCGACCAGCTCGCGGATCTGGGCCAGCTGCTTGCGGACGCCGCCCACGTCGTCGTAGCCAGGGCCGTCGAGGCGCTCCTCGTCGTCCCGCTTGACGGGCTGGTCGCTGCAGAAGATGACCGTGTCCGGGCGGATGAGTACCCGTTCGGCGGGTTCCGCGTCGACGACCTTGAACTCGACGGCGTGCATGTTTCCGCGCACGATGAAGCGGTCGCCCTTGCACACCGGCCGCAGCGCGTCGCCGCCGAAGTAGGGCTTCAGGTACGGCTCGAAGAGGTCGCCGGAGATACCGTTGATGGTGTCCTCGAACGGCGCGATCAGGACGCGCGCGCAGGTCGGGACCTCGTCGAGACGCTTGACGGTGACGATGTCCCCGAGTTTGACGCGGATGTTGCTGCGCACGACGCGGTTGAGGCGCACCCTGCCGTCGGGACACGAGGCGTCGTACACGGCGTAGCAGACGGTGTCCTTGCGGCGCTTGCCGCGGAGCAGCACCAGGTCGCCCGTGAAGATCTCGAGCTGGATCGCGGTGGCCGGGCTGAGCGCCACCATGGAGTTGTCGATGGTCACCTCCCCCTCGCCGTCGTCCGCCAGGAGGCGGTTCGGCGCCTTCTTGCGCTCTAGGATCGCCGTGCTAAAATCTTTCTTGCCGTCGACGTCCATCTTGCTGCTGCTCGACGACATGGTATGTAGATCAATCTATCAATCAATCTACTTATATATAGATTGGTTTCTCTGCCTCGACGGCTAGGGTTTATTTGGCAACGAAGAGGGTTTTGCTGCGGCGTTCCATGTATATACTAGTCGCTCGGGGGACATATGACGTTCGATAGCTTCAATTGGAACGGACCCTGCTGCATGTTTCTGGTTTCCGAGGTCGGGTATATGACCGTATGAGGTCGCGGTTACAACTCTAATTAACTCGTTTAGGATTAGGACTCCTCCGGCAATTTGGACGTGATTTTTGTTTTCGGATCGAGTCACATTTCATAGCGTGGGCGCTGTGGCTGTCGTCCTCAAACCTCGTGCACTACTATTTTTCTTTATGCACATAATTATTTTGTGCTAATAACACGTTAATACACACAATATGCAGTTGCACCATTTTATATATAAAAATTGAACATGCTATGTTCATATAAAACATGTTACATTAATTACTTAAAAATTAAATTGGACCTACCACGTATCATTAAAAATGTTACACGCATATAGATAAAAATTTATAATGCAACTCCTTATTATACACCCAAAATAAATAGATCTATTAATTGTGTTCCAAAAGAGTTGTGTATAAAATATGAAAAGCTAAATACAAGACCTTTGCACTAGTAGTTTATTAGTTCTAAATAAATACAACTATCACGTCATATGAATTAAACTTGTCTCTACATGTGTGTGGTGTATCCAACTATATTGCACAAGCGTGTGTAGTGTTGTACCCGTTACATAAAAACTTTAGACCATCATATAAGAAACTTATGTTATCCATGCATGCACTTGACGTCCAAATCAAGGCTCCGCAGTTATTTGAGGGTTCTGTTGCCTCAAGAATTAATGAAAACTGAACATTGGCCTTTTGGCTGCGAGACGGAAGAACATTTTAGACTTTTCTTCCGCATCGTACTAGCTGTTGTTTACTCTACTGTCACAAGCATAGGATGGTTATGGTTCTACACTTCTATTATGTACTAATATTGGATACTTTGTAGACTGTCATTCTGAACAATAAAACTTGCTCTGTGCCCACTCCGTCCTCATGGGCGACCCCCGCCGCCCCCAGCCGCCGCCGCCCGTCGCCCGCGTAGCTGCGCCGCCGCCCCGCCCCTCCACCCATGCCGACAGCGAGATCCGGCAGCTCCTTGTCTGGGGCTGCCGTTAGAGCCCGCCCTTGCCCGTGTGGCCCGCGGCCGGAGAGGAGATCGGCCCCACATCGCCGGACGCCCGCCACCGCTCCGGTACCACCTCGGCCGCCGCTGTGGCGGTGGCGTGCCGTGCAGCGGGACCCGTCGGCCGCCTCTGCCACCCCATCGCCCGCCGGGGCGGGGCCCTCCCCACCGACGCGGCACGGGCGCCCCCGCCGCTGCCCGGGCTCCCGTCGCCCGTCGCGGGCGCCCGCGCCGCCGAGCCCCTCGGCCACCGCTCGGGGATGGCGGCCTGCCGCGCGGCACTTCTCGGCCCCCTGCCACCTCCTCGCCGACGGGAGCAACGCCCGTCCCCACCGACGCGGCACAGGACAGCATGTCGCCGCCGCCCCCCTCCCCGTCGCCAGCGGGCGGGGGCGGACCAGCGCCGGCGCACACCCGCCTCAAGCCCTCCTCGCCGTCTTCTCTCCTCCGCCTCCCGGCCCCGTCGCCCGCGACGGGTTGCCACAACGCCGCTGTTGCCGGCAGCGGCCCTCCCCGGAAGGTGGAGGCGGACGAGGCCGCGCCTCTCCCTCCTCCGGTGCAGCGACTCGCCATCGCCGCGGGCCTTGTTGCCAATTAGCCGGGAGCAACCGACCCCGCCGAGCCCCGCCCCCGAGTGGCGGTCGGCGCTGGTCGGTCGGCTGCGCGGGACGCTGCGCCTGTCCGGCCGTGGACGCCGTCGTCGACGCGGTCGAGCCTACCGCGCTCCGCTCGCGCCCTCACCGCTGCGGTGGCCCGGCGGGCGTGGGCATGGTCGGACCCGACCACCGTGCGTCGCGGTCATCATCGGACGGATCCACGCGTCCACGCCCAGCTCGCCCGAGCACGTCCGGGCCGTCACCATCCTCGTCGCCCTTCCGCCCGGGCCCGTCGCCTTCAACCCCAACCTCGGCGGTACCCGACGGGCTGCGGCGGGCCCTTTCCCGGATGCGGCACCATACTTCCGTCCGCCGGAAGATCCAAAGGCGTGCGATGGGAAGACAACTTCTCCGATTGCTCGGACGGGAGGACTTCGATCTTGAGCCGGAGGCCCCCATCGCCGCGCGGCGCGCCTCGCCGTCCACTCTAGGCCTGGGGTGGGGAGCTGCTCCCGGCGGCGGCCATGCCGACCTCCGTGCCTTCGGGCACCGTCGTCGGCGTGGCGGGCCACCCCGTAAGCCGTAGCCGCCGGCGGCCGGCATCGCGGTCCACGACGCCTCGTCGTCGTAGAGGTGCGGGGCGGTTGCCGCGGTCTCCGCCGCGGCGGTGACCCTCAGGCGGCGCTGCGGCTTTGGCGAGGGTGCCCGCGCCCTGCGGATCGGTCCACGGCCGGCGCGCGTGTCCCCAACACTTGCGGCTTGGTCGTGGCCATCGTGCACCCCGCTGCTGGCGGCGGCGTGCCTACCTTAAGCCAGGGCCTCTACCACCCGGCGACGTCTTGTCGGCAGATGGCTTCACCCTCATCTTGCGGCGGCGGCCACCAGGGGCCGCCGCCATGCCTCACCCGCCTTCATCGCCACCGACCTGTACCGCCTTCGCTCGTCGGCCTGCTGCTGAACCGCCTGGCCGGGGATCACATCGCCGCCCGGTGCTCTTCTCCCACCCGCTGCCTCTTCTGCCTCAGCACGAAGCACCGAGCAAGGGACTGCGACCTGTGCCACCGTCGCCCGCTCCAGCGCCCCCGGGTGGGCCACGCGCGGGGACGCGCCCACGGCCTTCCCCTCCGGATCGCCGCGACGTCGACCGTTGTGGGGATGCCAAGGGAACCTCTGGGGCGTCCAGGCCGCTCGCGGCTCCCTTCTTCGTCGGACAGATCCTCTGTCTAGCCCCGTCGGCGTCGACCGGGTCCCGAGATTCGCACACACCTCCTTCCGTTAGCCAAGCTCGCCGCGCCGCTGTCCATGCCTCCCGCCTGGACTCGTCCTTCGGGACTGGAGCCGGGGAGGACCGCTGCCCCACGCCCCGCCACGAGTTGCATCGGCGGTGGGCCGACCTTGTCGACGCCGAGCTAACGGCGCCGGCCACCCCATGCTCGATGCGGCTCGGGAACGCCCGGGACATGTACTTGGTCGGCCGGCCGCCGTGCGGGGCCCGCCGCCCCAACACCGACGGCCCGCTGACGACGCGCCTCCCGCCGCCGAGCTTCCGCTCCCCGGTACCACCTCCACCCCCGGGACCCCGGCTGCTCCTTCTCCACCGGTGCGTGCCAACGACTGGTGGGGCGACCTCGTCCCGGCGGAGTTTGCGGTGCCCCCCTCCACCACCCAGCCTGTCCACCGCCGCGCGGGGCACCCCAGCCCGGCCGCCCCTCGGTTTCCGCCGCTCCCGCGCCGCGCCGCAGCCTCCTCCACCCAGCCCCCGTCACGCGGCCGCCCTGCGGCCGCACCTATCTGCCCGGATGTGCGGTCTCGGCTGATGCGTCGTCGTCGGATCGCACGCCTCCTCACGGAGGCCACCATCACGGCGTTTGTTGACTCCTTCCCGGCTGCCCCTCGAGCAGCCCGCTGGTCTCACGCTGCCTCCTCTACGGACTTCTCGGGTGGACGATTGGGTTCCTAGGCGGAGCTCCCATCTGGCTGCCAACCCGGTCTATCGGGACCGAGGCGAAGCGGCACGGCGGCGCGTCCTGCTCAACAAGTGGGAGGGGCGCGCAGACAATGCTGGCTCCTCCACCCCCGACGACGCGGTGACCGAGCGGCTGCTTGGACACTTCAGGGGACACGTGCCGGACCACAAACGTCGGGCTGTGGCGCGTGCTCTTCCCGTGCGCGGTGCTCGGCGAGGTGCTCGCCGCGGTCGCCCGGCGCCGGTGACCAACGCTCGGCCACCCCTCCGTCGCTCTTTTTTTAGTCGCCTAATATAGTTTCCTTACTAGTTACACCACTCTAAGCTCCACCGTTGCGGCCGGTGATTTGTGTTAGTGTGCCCCGCCTCGCGTGTTCCGTGCACCTCGCTAGGGAATTCGCGAGGATGTAAACTTAAACTCCTTTTCCTCTTAATGCAGAACGGGCTAAAGTGCCCGGTTTCGAAAAAAAAAAACAATAAAACTTGCATCTTTTCAAGACAATTTTATAAAATTATAAGAGATAATAAGGAAAACCATATAAAACCATGTAAGGTCGAAAACTCTGTGTTTGTAGAGATCAACGACATGAATTTGTTTAAATATTATACAGAATTGAAACTTGGTCATTGTGAAACCATAGCTACCGGACAGATCACACAAACATGCTCACATGCAAAATGTTAAACACAAAAGGACAGAGGAGTATGTGAACGTGAAGTCTAAATTGAAGAGTTTAACTTATTCATTTACATGCTAAAAAGTGTGAGTGTGCATGCCATTCTATACTAGAATCAGCTGCACTAAGAAGCCTGACAAGTTACACAGAGCCATGTGAAAGGTTACTGACCTTTCACAAAATGTAGTCAAAAGATGTACTACTACTAAACTCCCAACTGTTCTTTTTGGCATCTTCCAGAAACAATTCAACACCTATTTTTTGAGTGCGTTCATGCCAAATTTCTATGGCGCGCTGTATATTTTTTGTTTGGTTTATCACCACCGTCAAATGTGGGTGACCTGTTTGAGCGATGGACTAAAATTGCAAACAGAAAAGTAAATTCATTGTTATTAACAGCAGCTGTAGCATTACTTTGGGCAATTTGGATAACAAGAAACGAAGTGGTTTTTGATAAATGTAGACCAAAATCTTTTTTGCAGGTGCTATTCAGGGGAACCCATTGACTACGTCAGTGGGCAAATCTACAGCGGGCTAAACATCAGCATGACCAGCTAGTACAGGCTGAGCAGTACATTGAAACTTCGGCACTGCAGTTTTTTAGTTCCAGAGGATGGCTATCTTCAAGATTTATTGGTCATATTTAGATCAAACCGTATTTTGTTTTTTGTTCTTTCAATATTGGCTGGATGTTGAGCGTTTGTTGATCGAACTTTTTTTTTTTTGTAATAATTGATCTGATTCTATCTGGCTGATACATGAAGCTGGATTTTTATATCCATTATCTAAAAAAAAAAAAAAAACTAAACTCCCAACTAGAAGATATACAAATAAATAGGTAATAGCAGATAAATAACATGAATGAATCATTGCTCATGTAACTGCCACAAATGCTCTATTAACTCATCCCGAAGTTGGTTATGCCCTTCACGATCCTCAACCGTAAGATGCATTTCCAGAAATTTGTTGATTCTGCCATTATCCTTCTGAGGCTGCACTGGTGGAACATATTTTAACTCAGTGTAATAATTGAAGTCATCCGGCTGTCCTCAATCGCTCATCCTCAATTATCATGTTAACATGATCACTGATGCTCATTATGTCCTTTGGTCCCATTGTTACGAACAATCGCGAACCGAGGGTTTTCTACATGCTTCTTGACGCTGGGCAAAGATTGTTATTGTCTTCACAAACAAAGCCCATGAAGGATATATGCGATGAGCAAGATAATACCCATTGTGTAGTGGTGACTATTGACATCAAAATCAACAGGAGGTGCTTCCCCAGCAGCTAGCCTAGCAAACAAAGGAGATCTTTGCAACACATTAATGTCATTGTGAGATCCGGGCAGCCCAAAGTACGCATGCCAAATCCACAGGTCACTCGAAGCAACAGCTTCAAGAATTGTTGGATCATGACAATGTCCAGTGAATCGGCCATGTCATGCCGCATTACAATTCTTCCACTTCCACTGCATGCAATCGATGCATCCAAGCATACCCAGGAAGCCATTTGATGCACCCCATCTCCATAAGTCTTGCAGTGTCCTCTGCATTGGGTGCTCGCAAATATCTCTCCGAAGATCTCTACCACAGACTTGACAAACATCTCAAGCTCTTAATCACACTGTTCTCAGCAATATGAATCCAATCATCAAGGGAATCAGCCAGACAACCATACGCTAACATACGCACTGATGCAGCAACCTTTTTCAAAGCACTATGACCAAGCTGTCCACTTGCATTTCTTCTCTGCACAAAGTATGGACAATGCGCTTCCACAACATTTGCAATGCGCAAGAACAGATCCCTTGACATTCTCAACTGCCACCTGAAAGTAGCTGGGCCAAAGGTGGGTTCGTCCACAAAGTAATCCTCCCTCCATAAGTCTATCATGGCCTGCCTGCTTCTTTCTGTGAACCAAAGCACGCCCTATCGCAGAACCACCAAGTTTTGGTCTCTTGTTGCCCATAAAGTCAGCATACAGAGCCGTTAAATTCTCAAAGTCATCATCGTCATCCGATGATAAGTCATCAAAAACAGAACAAGTGAACTCATCTGCAAAAATTGTCAAAGACCAATCAGGAAATATAGGTTTATAATATTTATTATAAGCAAAGGTCCATGAAAATAAAGAGACCAGAGATAATGCAAGTACTAGCGGGCTACTTAACTGAACATCAACGAATTTTGCTACCATAGCTATAGATTAATCAAAACAAAGCACACATAAATAAATGAATTAACTAAATGACATCCACACAAACGCTGTTGGGTCCATGGGCATTTTCACGAACAGCTGGTGCTCACTAGCACTCCTGCTGCACAGAGATGCATCCAAGAATGCTGATTTCCTTTTGGATGGATGCCAAAGCGAAGAAAGAATGGAGAGTAGAGCCAAATCACCTATTGGGGTGCCTGATGCCCGCGTTGGTTGTGGCTCGCGTCTCAACAACACGACAACTTGACCGAACTGAAGAATGCTGATGTTGTGCGCAGCGGAGGGAACCGAAGCGCGGGAGATCGAGGACCGAGGCGGCAGGAGAGGAGGAGCTCGACGCGGTCGCCAGGGACCGAGGCGGCCGCAGGAACCGAGGCGCGGGAGATCGGCGCCGCGGGCGGGGACTTGCGCCACTCGCGCCAAGAATGGAGGCGACGTCGCGCCGACCCAGGTCTTAGCGGGCCGGCCCGGCCAGGCCCCGGTAAGCCGGCTCCGTCGCGTCGCGTCCGTCGTCTTCGTCGCGGTCATCTTAAATGCCGCCGTCGTCGTCGTCACCGCCACCTCGCCATGGCTTTAGGGCGCCGCCGCTCGCCGTCGCTTTAGGGTCGAGCGCCCGCCTCCGGCTACCTCCCCCCCCTCCTTTCCTCCCCGGCCATAGAAGCGCCCGGCCGTCGACACGGGCGGGCGGGCGGCGGCTCGGGCGGCGGGAGTTTCGGGGGGCGCCGCCGAGCCGGGCCAGGGAAAGCCCCATTCGGCCGGGTATGGGTAGGCGGCGGGGGAGCTGGAGGTGGCCGGAGCTGGAGAAGAAGGCCGGAGCTGGAGCTCGCCGGAGCTGGAGCTTTAGGGTTAGGGTTTCGAGCGTAGAAGAAAGGAGGGAGGGGGATCCGCCGGCGCCCTAGGGCTCGCCCGACCCGGCGAGCCCCTAGGACGCCGGCGGCGGGGCGCGGAGCGGCGGGCGGGGGCGAGGCCGCCGGAGGAGGAAGACGAGTAGGCGGGCCAGGCAGGCCGCTGCTGGGCCGGCCCACCTCCAAGGTGGGCGGCAGGTAACACGCCCCAAGAATGGATGGGGTCCCTGTAGACCACTCAAGGCCCGTTATCGTTACGTCATGGTCCAGACTGCCTGTAGATCCAACATCGGCCCATCAAATGTTTATTTCAACAACCGCCCGCCGCGGACCCCGAAAAAGTTCAAACAAAAGGGAGGGAAACACAAAAGGTGCAAGGGGATTTTTCATTCCCCAATCCCCACGGACCCCACCCCACCTCTGTAGCGCCGCCGCCGTGATTCGCCATCCGCCACCGTTCGTTCCCCCGCTTGCCCCGGTAGTGGTTTCCGTCCTTCTGGTTCACTTCCCGACGAGCGGATTCCATGCCGATCGACGGGATGGGGTCCGTGGTCGCGACGGTGAGCGGCTACCACGGCGACGAGCGGCACAGGCTCGTGAACCTCATCGCGGAGACCGGCGCCAACTACGTAGGATCCATGAGCAGGTCCATCACCCACCTGGTAAGCCACTACGCATCGCCTTGCTGGCATGCTGGGCATCGGTTTTTAGTTGGTTGATTTGATTCGATTCCACGCGATGAGAAATTGGATCTGGTGCGCCGCGTTACTTGTGGGCAGGTGTGCTGGAGGCTCGAGGGGAAGAAGTACGACATCGCGAGGAAGCTGGGGACTCGCATCGTGAGCCACTTGTGGTTCACGGAGTGTCTCAGGGAGGGGAGGCGCATCCCAGAGGACCCCTACTTGATGGTGAGGTAAGGAGCGATTGTTCTGCAACTGTTTTGAAATTGTGATGTGATCCGACAAGTAATATGTTGCTGTTTCACTTGTGCGAATCCAAATACAAAATGTGAAGCTGGAAAGAGCAATTATGTTTCTACAGATGTGCTGCCTTGATAGAGCGAAATTGCTGTGTACAGTTCTAATCCATGTCACGTTTTCTTCTTAGATAGATTTGTGCCAACATGTTGACAACATTTCTCAGATAAAACCTTATCTTTCCTTTGGATTAATAGTTGGGTCCCTGTAATACAAGTCACAGATACCATCTTATTCTGTAAAACTGTTGGCTACTTACTCAGAAAACCTTCATTTCTGCCTGGTACACAGTGGTGAAGAAGCAGGGCCAGTCCCAGAGCTGCCTGCTCGTTCCCGTACAAAAGGCGAGAAAAATGCCATCATGGACAACAGAGTTTTCCAAGAGTTACCTGATGATTTCTGGGACACTCCTCCAGCCAGAGCCAGCTATAAAGTTATTAAGCTTGATGATTCTGATTCTGACTTTGAGTCTGCCGTACGAAAAGTTGAGTCTGCCCTACTAAAAGAAGTAAGAATCATAGCCTTCATTTCATTTTGTTCCTGCATGCAGACCCATGATGTTGTATTGTCTAATCCAATGTGCAATCATGTTTCTTATATCTCTGTTCTACTGCTTTAATGCTATGTATGCCTAGAATATGTGTAATACTGCTCAATCATGGAAGCTAGAATCTGTTGCTGTAGAAATGATTCTGTAGGTATATGAGGGCGACAGTTGTTATTAGAATATGACCTTCCATCTATGCATAAAACATGGCTGCCGGCTGGTAGAGCCGATAATCTGATTATATCCGATAATTGGTAATTTATTATTCCCTTTGTTCCAAATTATAAGTCGCTTTGACTTTTTTGGTTCATCCATTTTTTGCTATGTATTGAGACATATTATTAATCTAGATGCATAGCAAAATGGATGTACAAAAAAAGTCAAAGCAACTTATAATCTAAAATGAAGGGAGTAGCTAATAAGTTCAAATTTATGGATGGAATTTGACCGAAAATGCGGGAAAACATGAGTTTGACCATTTTATTCTCAATTTAAGTCTGATATATTGGCATATATATTGTTGATCCTGATAGAACTAATGCAGTAATGCCGCACATATCTAAGCTGAATATGAAGATACGTAGCTCTTGTGTATCTGATAAAAGTATGTATTTCTTCTTTGATTTGAGTTGTCAAACTTTTACCTTATATGTACCCCTCCCAGATACCTAAGGCCTAAGCATAAAATTAGTCTCTCAAAAATTCTTGAAAGTGCACTGGACCTGTGTTTATTCTTCATTTTAAAATGACATTTATCACCATAAAGACACATTTTTTTACCAGTTGATAACAAAATGTGTCTTTCACCATGAACTTACTTTTCCACAAATGACGATGTGTATTGCGCTACATGTTTTCTGATGGAGTTTGGTTGACCTGCTGTCTTCAGAATTCTGCTGGTGATGGGAAATCTAAGAAAAATGATTCAGCAGACATTAAGAAAAGAAGAAAGCGTATGAAGCATGTCAATACATCAATGGACAGAGATTTCTTAAACCTGCAGGACAATGTGTCTGTCATGGTAATCTAATATTTATATGCAAGTTCATATTTATCAATCCCTTCTCTTGTTGAACTGTAGCCTAGAAAGTTTAGGTGCTCTTGTACATAAATTCATTCGTCTTAATTGAGCGGCAGAGCTCCTGCCATTGTTTCAAAAAAAAAAAGTTTAGGTGCCCTCTGCTTACTCTCCTGGAATATCTTGATTTTTTTTTTATGAACATAGCATTCTGATCCTGAATCCTGATCAAACACCCTTCAAAATGTTCATATTTTTGGTGCTCGGTTTTTGTTTAACAATTATATCTGATGAACACACATTCTGGTAGGCGGTAGCTTAATCACATTCACATGAAGAAATGGGTTCAGTACCTTCTGTACAGTTGCTTAAGGACTCAAGTATGGTGATAAATATTGTTTTCTTTAATGGAGGTGACATTATTATTATTATTATTTATTTTTTTTTTTGCGTGTTGTCCATATTGGAGATTACAAAGTCAATGTTGTGTCACATCTCATAGGTTACACCTGTTTGGGTAATATAGGTTTTGATGAATAAATTTGCACAGCTTTGCTTCTTTTTGAACTTTCACTTGTCATCTCATTTTTATTTGCAATCTTATGCACATATCAAATGACAATGCAGGCAAGACAGTGCCTTCATGTGTCAAGTCATACAACGTCCCAGAGCACATCGAAGCAGAAGGGAAACTTGTCACGCTTTCTTCACAATGAAATCAGGATGGGAGAAAGGAACAATCTCACTGAAAACTTTGAAAATGATAGTTTGTCTGACAGCTTTAGTGAACCTCAAACTTCAGGTACTCATTGTATAGAAGCTCAAAGAAAGTTTACCAAGACAAGTGCACCATCATCATCACTTCGACAAAGTACCCTGGATTCTCTATATGAATGTGGTGAAACTAGTAGGCATGAACCAGCAGGAAGAAAAGAACTGGACAACGCTGAATTAAAGGAGGCTTCAAGAAGCTTACTTCCATTTGATTTGTCAGAACAGGAACCAGCTTTCTGTACTCAAGAGCAAGTAGATAAATGTAGCGTTGGCACTCTAGTTGATGACGAAAATGGGATACGATAACAAACCCATGGAAAAATCATCTGATCTAGAAAGGCAAGCACAAGAAGAATTATCATGTGTCATATGCTTTACAGATTTTTCATCTACAAGGGGCATCTTACCATGTAGACATCGATTCTGCTATTCATGCATTCAAAAATGGGTGGACCAGCTGGTATGTATCAGTTTGATTCTTGTTTCTTGACCTTTGCTTATATTAGATTCTTCATGTACTTAATGTTTTGGAGATATATCTGTTTCCCTACTAGAACCCACTTGCCTTCTTGAACCTGGTTTGGCTGTGCCTGCTGCAGCTGTGGCTGTCTTTTGTTGTCTCAGGCAAATACTGTACCAGGAGCGATAGCTTGCAGCAGCTGCTGCTTTTCAGCTGCAGCGAACAAGAGAAACTGTGAATTTAGTAATTTATTGATGCAGATTCAAGATAAATTTATGCCATAACTGAAAGAAATGATACCAACTCCTAACATGTAGGAAGCATAAGTACGAAATAAAAAAAGAAACACAACTAACACATTCCATCCAATTAATGGCCAGTCTTGTACCGAAGGGATTAGCAATAACCTCACTTCGCTATAGATTATTTAGTTTTTTCCCATCATGATTATGTTCAACAAGATATGGTTATTCTTAGAGCTGCATCCTGTGTTTTAGGCTCGGCTGTGTACCATGTTCGAATGGTAGAGGCTGGAACATTGTTCCCTTATCTAAAAACAAATCCTGTGTTTCAGGCTTCTGAGGGTAAAGTCTCAACATGTCCACTTTGCAAAAAGTTTTCAAATGGATGCGTAAGGTGGACGAGGCAGGCACCTCAGATCAGAAGATATACTCGCAGACCATCCCCTGTGAAGCTTCTACCAATGTTTTTGTGCTGGTCAATGAAGGCTACGATTTGTCTCGATCAACGGTGAGATCTTATAGTTCCATGTATCCTTGCTGCTTAAACCATTTGGATCTTCAATGCTTACCCCTCCTGCAAATTGAATATGTTGTCTAGGCTGAGCAAGGAGCATGCTACCAGTGCCGCTTCCGTGAGCCTGAGGAGCTTCTTCAAAGCTGCCACGTCTGCAGATCACAGTGGGTACACTCGTTCTGCCTCGATCCCCCGCAGACCCCTTGGACATGCATGCACTGCAGAGATCCGCGGATGCTGTTTCACCGGTATCGTTAGCCCCAATTAGGATACTCATGTCAAATTTTACCAGAGGCCCGATTGAGATTATTGAAGGAATTTACTGTATATCAAAAGGCATGAACGCGCGCCATATCTGTTTGTCTTACTGAAGCACCAATAATTTTGCTTTTTTTTTTGATGAAACATAAGTTTGCAATGTATTTGCCAAGTTCCATTTGATGTCACTCTAGCTTCCTTTGGGGGTTTTCGATTATATCTCCACTATCTTGCCAAAGAAATGGTAGGATTTGAGACTATGAAAGACACGTTTGTTTACCAATTAGTCAACTATAAAGAATTTGTTACGAAATGAATGAGCAAACCGGCAGAACCAAGAAATGGGAAGGATGGTTGCTGAGGGTGGATGCGAGCTTATTGAACTACAAACAGAATCTTTGCATAAAGAACTGGAACCTGTGTCAAATTAATGTAGCCTCCCAAAAATGATGTCCATACTACATACTGATTACTCCCACAAATATGGTCTATCAATTCCTTCTATACAGGTAAACTTGATGTCACTATATATTTTTTTAGAAAATATGCATCAACCTAGCTAGTTGGGTTTCCATTTTTGTCTGATATAAAAATGACTTCTGACGCATATTCATATCCATATTGGTATGAACGTACAATATTTTCAACTAAAGAAAAATACTGTATTTCTTAGTACCACATAATTGCATTTAACTTCGACAAAAGTAATGGATTGTTGGTGTTACTGACTCTTACACCGAACAAAGTGCAAGATAATATTATTACTCTATGCTATGTGCCTGCAAAGCTTCAGTTGACAGACTTCTTCCCAATGGCACATTGGCACAAACATGAGCTAAACATCGCTTTTTATCTTTCTAAACTTAGTTTCAATGATCCACTTGAGTTTGAAGGGGATGTTAGGTGCACATATGTTGTATATCGTTCATTGTATGGATCTCCATGCATAATGTGCCCATAATGCATACTCCCTCCATAGTTGAAAAAGAAGAAGTTTAGGACAAATGACACGGTCTCCAAAGCGCAACTTTGACTTCTCTTTTCTATAAAATATTTATTAAAAGAATTATATATGTATACTTTTATGAAAGTATTTTTCAAGACAAATCTATTGATATGATTTTCACATTTCTAAACTCAACGACTTAAAAGTTATTAATGATTTATGTTCCCGACCCAAGCCTTTTTCAAAACGCGTCTTTCTTTTCAACCATGGAGTAGTAGGTTAGGGCCTCCGGCGGCATGAGCAATTCATTCAGTACGCCAAACAGTAAACACGTGTCCTTAACAAGAGCCGGCGTAAGAAACACGGGATGGTAAACTGACCACATACCAGAACTTTGCAAATTCAGACAAGCCGCAACAGAAGTTGGCAGATAACGTGGCAATTCAGTATTCATTACTCCTAAGTCCTAACTTACAAGTGACGTTGCCAGACAACGTAGCAAGTCAATGGACCATTGATTAATGACTAAAAAGATGACGCTACTCCATCAAAATTGCTGTGCCCGTTGATTAATGACTAAAGATAATGAAAGATAATGAATACGACAGGATCCGGACAGAACCAGTGAATCAGGCAACCAATTCCTTGAAGTTCACTTGACTACCTCGTAGTTCTCCGGTACGGTACTACAGCCAGTTCCGATAAAACATTCGTGCACCTTAGCCAGCCACGACATAAGTGTACCTGTGTAGAAAATAAAGTAATAAACCCATCAGTCAAACCATTTTGCACTACTGAATGGTTGCTTCAAAAATGAACATTAGATACTCTACAAAACTAACCTTCGACATTGAATCGTCTCAAACATTATCAGATAAAAGCAACAACATCAACAAAAAACCAGCAATACACAAAAAATCCAATTGCAGTGCTTGTATCTGATCTCAGTGGCAACTGATAAGTTTAGCAATTCAATGCCTTATCAAGGCACTATTGAGCAGTTCAGTGCATCAAATTATAGTTTCAAATTTGCATCATATCTAATTTAGAAATGGAAGAACATATCAGTTATCAAACAAGTTGACATGCAGATCACAGAAAATAGAAGCACTCTACTTGATCTAACATATAGCATTTGGATATTCCAATTTGTATCAATGACACTTTATCCTCTGCAACTGATACTTCCTTTTGTCTACAAAAAAGGTCTTGTTTCCTTTTGTCTACAAAACTCTTGCATCATATATCAATAATAAATTAAAACTATCATATATACTAAACTTACCAAAATTGTGATATGGCCAAAAGCATTTTTTTTTCTTTAAGAAAAACCATGTCATTTGGACAACAATTAAGCATGGCATGGCCAAAATACTCCCAATATTCTTTGTATTAAGCAGATGAATCATGTTAACCCTATCAAGTCAGAATTAGATATATATAACCAAACTGATGCAAAGAGCTACAAGATTACATCTACAAGTGGCTGCACGCACGTCGGACGCCGGCCGTGCTGTTGAAGGTCGACCTTGCCAAGGCATTCGACTCCATGTCCTGGCCCTTCCTCCTGGAGGTGCTTGAGTACATGGGGTTCCCTCGACGCTGGCGGGATTGGGTATCTGCCATGCTAGCCATCACCAGCACCAAGGTGCTACTCAATGGGCGGCCGGGCCGGCGAATCTTCCGCGCCAGGGGCTACGGCAAGGGGACCCCCTATCTCCCTTCCTCTTCGTCATCGTCATGGAGGTCCTCAATGCACTCATCTTGGAGGCGGACCGCCGCGGCCAGCTCCTGCCCTTGCCGGGGGCGGCAGCCATGCGCAGGGCATCGGTCTATGCGGATGACCTCGTCGTGTTCCTGTCCCCTTCAGCAACGGACTTCGCCTGCATCCGGGCTGTGCTGGACGTGTTAGCGGGGGCATCGGGCCTCGCCACGAACCTTGACAAATGCACGATCACGCCCATTCGTTGCTCGCCGGAGGAGGTGCTGGCTATACAAGACTTCTTCCCATGCCAAATCGCCGACTTCCCCATGCGGTACCTGGGAGCACCACTCTCCATCTGGCGGCTTACCAGGGCGCAGGAGCAGCCAATCGTCGACGCAGTTGTAGCATGTCTGCCCACTTGGAAGGCGGGCTTGCTTACCACAGTGGGACGGGCCACCCTTGCCCGGACCACGCTTTTGGCAATCCCGGTGCATACCTCAATCTGCTGCACTCTGTCACCATGGGCCATCGGCGAGATTGACAAGAGAAGACGGGCCTTCATCTGGGTTGGACAGCCTCTGTGTGGCGGGCGGGCGCTGCAAGGTCGCTTGGACAATTGTGTGTTCGGCAAAGGAGGATGGTGGTCTCGGATTGCTAGACCTACGCATTCTAGGCTTCGCCCTCTGGTTGCGTTGGCAGTGGATGACTCGCACTAGGCCGGACTCCATTTATGGCATCCTGCCGGCCGCCAACGAGCGTATGGTGGACGCGATGTTCACTGCTCGGGAGATTGAAATGGCCGATCACTTGTTCTCCGGATGTGTCTTCGCGAGGGAGCTTTGGTTCCGATTGCTGCGTCTTGCGGGACTTGAGCATCTTTGCCTGGAGGCCGAGTCCGCAACTGTCACCTGGTGGCTCGAGTCCACGTCGTCGCTACCACCAGAGTTTCGAAGAGGTTTCAGCTCTTTGGTGCTCCTTGTCACCTGGGAGATTTGGAAGGAGCGCAACCGGCGTACCTTCGACCACGTCTCCACTCAACCGGCGGCCATCTTCACCAAGGTCATGTCTGGGGATGATGAGTGGTGCACGGCTGGGTACAGCCACTACTCAGTGCGGTGCGCTAGGAAGCTAGCTTGCTTTGGTCGCAAAAACGGTTCTTAGTTTAGTACAACCGCGGCAGCGCCGTTAAAGCCAGTGACATTTGTCTAGTGTGTGGCCTCAGCCATCCAGCGACACCTCGCAATGGGGTTGGGGTTTGTAAAAACAATCTAATTTCTCTTAATGAAGTACGTGCTAATGCACGCTTTCGAAAAAAAGAAGCTACAAGATTAGCAAGAATCAACAGTAACTTCAAGGGATCCACAACCCAAAGAGGCCCTCGAACATGTTAAGTTCAGTTCCTTGTACTATCAAGCATCAATCAAATGCACAATCTGTTTTACGCATTCATCAAACGAACCTTTTAGTAAATAGTGTAGTGTTGGACATCTTCAAAAATAACTACTGGACTATGTTGACCATATGAGAATACAAGTCGACCAGAAATGAACAGATATGTTATAATACTTACCAATTTTTACTCAGCATTTTTGGTTAGTTGCCTTTTAAGCCACAGAGTTCGAAGAATTCCATCAAGGGAGAGGAAGATCTCTCTGTTGGCAGCATCTCTGAAGAGATCACAGGACAGCACCTTTTCTTCATCACTCAAATCAACCATTTCTCCAATTGCATGGATACAATTTGCAACTGAAAATTCTTGCGTTGGTTCAGGCTGCTGCTTCCTAGCAGCAGTACTGTTGTTTTTCTTCGCTCCTTGAGTTGGGGGCATGGTAGAGGAACTTGAATTACCGGAGTTTATTTCCTTGTCTGAAATTGTAGTCTCCATATAAGCTGTCACAAAATATTCACTAAAGTTAGTACATCTGTGGAAGCTACAGAAAAAGGCACTCACTGAGGTTGCAAAATTGTTTCCACATAAGCTGTTACCCAACATTTATTAAAGTTCATATCACTAGATGAAAAACTCAACAAGCTTTCTCCACGATCTCCAAATACTACAGATCATTCATTCAAGTTGGCTGAGGTCGTATTTTATTTCAGTTTTTTAATATGTGCTAATGTAATGTAGGGGGTAAGAGCCTCTTGATCTCTCCTTGTACAACCTTTCTTCAGAAATGAAATGACATGCAACTCTCCTGCGTTTTTCAAGAAAAAAAGGTCCTATGGGTATACATGTGCGTGTTCCATTCAAATCAGTGGACTTATCTTGGCAGAGGAACCTGCATCAGTGATTTGAAACAGGAAAGGAAAGAGGCACGGGTCACACAATCAGTCAAACTGAGCGATTGTGCATTAACCATGTCCTGTTTTCATGCCATGGTAAAGAATACACAGATAGAACCATTAGGTTGAGAAGGCAAAAAAAAAAACCTAATCCAACAAAAAAGCTATTGTTAAGCGAGCTCATCCCATGCGATCCTAAGAGGATATAAAACATACCAGAATAAATAAATTATAGCGACAAATGTGATGGCTGTAAATTTGATTATAAAGTATCAAATAATCTAACTCCACTCTTTTCCTCTAGCACTAATAGATTTGCCACTTGCAGTGGTTCCCTTCATTGGAAAGGTGGACTATAACTTTATAAAGATCGAGCCAAGAAGTTAGTATGGATTGTTGACTTGTTTGGATGGAGCCTTGGCCTGGGGACTCTATCTCAATATATATCTCTTTTGAACGGATGGCCTGGGGATTCTAGCACAGGCAAACACATCCAACCCCAGGCAGTCAAAAATGGCAGGACTGAAGCCTGCCAGCCATTGCCTGACCAGGTAAACAATCCTGGCTCTAGGTGCCCAAAATCATATGCCTCGGAGCCATGCATGGCCCAAACAAGTTTTCGAAGCATCGATGCAAACAACCCTGCCTAAGATTGATGCCTGGCCAGGCAAGATTCTCAAGTCCTCCAAACAGCCCCTATGTTCCTGAGAAAGGATGTTATTTTTTGATTCAAATATTTGAGATGGAATTCTTCAATCGAAAAATGTAATTAGCTATAAGCATCCAACTGTGCAAACTGAAATCTCATTTAAACAATTCAGTTGAAACTTAGTATTCATTCTGTTGCATCTGTTGTGTTTCATGCTGAAAAGGAAAGTGTAAGATCTACGTACACCAGAAATGCAATTTGTGCTAGCATACAACAATTCCACGGCAACATTTTATTTTTAAGAGAGTTTCCCAATCTTTGTATCTACAATTTTGATCCATAGACATGTATTTACTAAACTGATCAAAACTGTTTGGTACCAATGAATCAAGTGCATTGTTGCATAATCACATTACAATATCAATACAAGAAAGCATAGCTATATGTTAGAGACTACAAGCAGGAGAAGAAACAACTAAATGAACTCTATTCAAATCAGTCCAATTCCAAAAAAGAAAGGCATCACATTAATCAATTCTTGAAAAAGAACTTCAAATTATGACAACTGAAATGTAAGGCAATAATATTCACCTGTAGAATAGAAGAAACTTGTAAATGGATAATGGATAGCAATAGCATTGTTGCAGGTCACTCTCATTGGAAGTTTCTTAAATTGCATTGACTCAAGATGTAGCATGAAGTCACCAACATCTGTAGAAAGGAGCATTGTATTTTCGTCTTCAACCATCCCCAGTATCTTTGGGGCATTGGTACTCATCAGTCCCATCCCTGTCATCGGCCGTCCCATCCCTGTCTCAGAAAGAAGGCTGTTAAGTTTAAAGTTACTTCCAAGCATCCACCAGCACCACCATCACAATTGGCCTTCCACTTCCATACTTGGCCACTGAAGCCTGCTAGATGGAGGAAGTTGAGCCCACCATCATCTGCAGGTGTGATCACGAATTGGCACCACGTCCGAGAAAAAAATTCAAGGTGAACAGCATCTGGTGGCAACTCGATAGCTTCTAGGCTTTGCCTACACAAGTCAAACCTAAGAATGCCATACCTTGTCGGGAAAAGCCCCGCAATTGTCCCCTCAAGCAACCAGTAAATTGAATTCCCAGCCAGGGTATTTGGACAATAGTGAGCTACACTGTTAATATCCCGTGGCCACAACAGTGAAACTGCATGGCCCCATGAGGTTTCTGATGAGTAAACGCAGGCGAAAACTGCTTCGCTGTTGCAGGCAAGCAAGATAACTTTGAAGGGACTCGAGTGGCAACTACCGTGCACGTGGCCTTGCTCACTGCCAGCACAGAGTACTGCTCCTTTCGTGACAATCTTTCTGTTCATGCTCCGTGACGAGAACACGGGTGGGAAGTGCACCTGGTGCTGCTTGCCGGTGACGGGATCCCACACCAGGAAATAGTCCAGCGTCGTGTTGAGGAAAAGGACACGGCCGTGGCGGCAGTCTGAAATTCTGCTGTCGGTGCTATCCAACCGAAGAGAGAAGCGCTCGGCAGGGATACTGTCCGGCGAATCCAGCACGGAGTTGAACACAAGTCCGTTCCATTGGTTGAAGAAGCCAAGGAGGGGCGGCTTCCCATGGTGGCCAGGAAGCGACGGAGGAAATGCGGGTCGGCGACGGGCGACACCACCGCTGGCGAGCGAGGCGCGGGGGGAGGGAGGGCGGCAGCGGAGGAAGGCGAAGGAGAACCTCGCACAGGATGTCGCCGTTGCCCAGTCGCGGACGCCCGAGCTGGAGAGACGGCGGCGCCCGGGGCTCATCGCGCCCGTCGCCGCCCGCTATTCACTCGTGTTTCGCGCTCAAGCGGAAGCCCGGCTGGTCGGGCTACGCCCGGCGGGATCCGCGGCGCTGGGGACCGGGAGGCGGATCCATCCGGAGGTAGCCTCCGTCCTCCCCGCCCGGATCTCTTTGCGCTAGGGGTTAGGGTTCTCACGAGTCACGACCGTGAAGCCTATAGATGTCCAACGGGCCCGGGCGGTGCGGCCGTGGCCCGGGCTAGCCGGGCGGGCCGGGCTAACCGCTGCGGGCCACGGGCGCACCGGGCGTGCCTCCACGTGCCGGGCGGCGTCCTCGCCCATGGCCCGGTCCGTGGGCCATTTTACCGGGCCCGCGGGCCACTTTCGGGCCACATTTTATCGGGCGGGCCACACCCGATGGCTCTTTCTTTTCTTTCTTTTTTTTTTTTTTTTTGAGAAACAGCCCAATGACATGACTCTCACGGGCGAGGAGGAAGGGGCTCGTCGCGCAGAGCTCGCGCCGCTGTCGCCGCTCGGCTGTTGCTCTTCCCGCGCCCAGCGTCTTCTTTGCTCCGGCCGCCGCCTTCTTTCCCTCCGCCGCGCGCGTCTTCTTGCTTCCGCCCCGCCATCGCCGCCGCCGCTGCGGCGTCACCGCTACGGCGATCCGTCCACGTCGGCACGCGAGTCACTCGCTACGGGTCCCCGCCACCTCGCGCCACCGCCCCGCTGCGCTAATTTTGCCGCCGCTGGCCCGGGTGTCTCGCACACGAACGGGAGATGAATGTACTAGTCTTGGTTAGCTTAGCCTAGCTTGCAAGGCAGCAAAAGCGGCCGATGGGCCACCGAGGTAGAGTAGCATATTGATACCAATTGATGTTAGTAGGCCGAGTTTTGCTAAAAAAAGTCATGGCGGCATGGCCGGGCCACCACCGGGCCAGCCGGGCGGCCGGACGGGCCGGCACCGTGCCACGGGCGAGTAGCGGCCCATGGCCCGTCCGACCCGGGCCGGCCGCCCGTAGCCCGCGCACATAACGGACTGGGCGGGCAGTGCCGGGCCATTTTGTCGGGCCTCGGACCAGGGCCCCGGGTCACGGGCCAAATGGCCAACTATAGTGAAGCCCCTCAGGAGTCCGAGTTCTTTTTTAATACTCGGTCGAGGGTTTGTTTTTATTTCTATTTTTTTTTTTTTTACCAATTGTGCCCTGTTTTGAGATCTAATTGCTCATTTGCCCTATTTTTAAACTTTGCACGCTTGGTCCCGTTTTTGAAACCGAACCCAATGTCCCATGAAGTAAACTTAACGGTGTGAAGTAGAGGCTGAAAAGACAAAAATGCCCTTAACATGAATGACCCAAGAATATTTGTGCAATATATATAATTTTTGAAACCGAAGCCACCAATTTTTTTTCTTGCTCTTATCTTGGACAAATGGTATTATATGTTTTCTATAAATTCAAATTCGGCATAATATTTGCACAATATATAGTCATAATATTTGCACAACGTATAAACCAAAATAAAGTCGATTCGGGTCATACATGGCCTAGCACATATACAACCAATCATCCATTAATTATTACATATCCCAAGCACGGGTCAATTGTACACATTGAGCAAAGCAGCAACCCTTAGTCCTCTTGCCTCAGCCTCCTCTTCCTCTTCCTCCACATCTTCCGGTGGGTGGTCTTCCTTCTCCAACATGAGTGGCACCATCACTTTCAAAAAAATGTAGTGAGCATGCGTTAGTAAATACTTGGCTGTGGGCATGAGCGTGTTCAAAGTAAAGTGAAAAAGTGAGCTGTGGACATACTTGATTGTTTCATGTTGTGATGAACTTGTACCTCTTGTCCCAATTTGTGGTCCTCGTCCAATATTACTTGCAACATCACTTTTTTTTTTTGAGATAGGAAAAATGCATTAGGTGGCATGTTCAAATCATAAAAAAATAGTAGGAGGGTCATTACTCTCTATCTCATATGCATTCTCATGTGTTGCTTTCATCTTTTTCTCCCTAGCGGTCGCCCCCACAGCACTTCTTTGTTGTATGTCCTAGTTCACCACGTTCGGAGCACCTCTTTCTTTTCCATGCTCCGGGTTCATCGATGCCTTAATCCTAGATTTTTGTAGGCCTGCGGTGCTTTCTTCTCAACTTAGACTTATGGATTTTGTATCCAACATCAACACGTGGCCAAAAATGCTTTGATGTCATTGGATTAAACACATTAGAGTATGTCTGTTAGCTTCTCAATAGAGAAATAATCATGGACAAATTCATCCATTTGCACATATCTACTAAGCTTTCTATGAATGCTAAAGCATGTTTACATGGCTTTCCACTCACGTGCCACAACCTACAAGTGCATATCTTGAGCTCCAAATTAACCGCATATGTGAAAGATGCTCTTGATGATGTAGGCGCGGTAACTTTAGCTACATTGTTGCCATATTTCAAAACATCATGATCCTTGACACTTTTCTTTGATCAATTAGAGCCTTTGCTATATTAGGGATTATGTTGCCCTCAATGACATAGCAATTTTCACGCAAGCTTCAAAATTGCATATGATCTTCTGCCTTATCATATCATGCATCTCCAATATCGCAAGTCTTTGCATATTCTCACCCAATTGTTGAAAGATTCGGAGATATTGTTATTGATGTAGTCTACCTAATAGTGATCGGAGAGAATTTGCTTCTACTCCACAAGTTTGGATGATTCTCATCCAAGTAAACAATTGTTGCGGGGCACTTCTCCATGATTCTCTCTGCATGTGGTAATTGTACTTCTCAATAGTGCAAGGCTTGGCGGTATTTTGTTGACACCTGTTATCATATACTTTTATATGTCAACAAGATATGAAATAAGGACATAAAATGAACAAATACTTAGTCTAGAGGTTTATCTTGATAAGTTCCACGAGTTTTGGTGATTTATATATTTTCAAGGACTTAACAGGATAAATGCGAGAGAAGAATAGAAAGTTCCGAGTTTACATCCCATACGATGACAAGCCTTGACCGTGAAGTAACTTCGACCCAAAATGTGGACTAAAACACTCTAGAAGACACCAGAAAAAGGTGACACGAAGGTGCCACGGACCACAGGCGGCCGAGCCAAACAGGCCGGCCGCCCGGTGGGCCGGCGGTCAGGCCCTCACATTTTATGTCGGTTTGTAACCGACCTTGAGGTTAATATCTACACCGTTATTGAAGGTCGGTTTGATCCAAGGGTCCCCGTTCATCGCCAAGTGCTATATAAGAAGACCCTCTACCCCGGGGCTAACCACGAACTCATACCAATTCATATTCGGTCATCATCGGCCAAGTCGGGCGAAGTAGAAGAGTATCTCCACGGAGATTAGGATTAGCTACTTGTCTAGTTCTAGTTCGTCTAAGTTGATTAGCAAGTCGATTCAAGTAGAGTTGGGTGTGCCTACCCGGAGTTCTAGATCTTCAAGTTCTGATGCGAATATTATCTTGTATCTATGACTTTGCTCTATTATAATAATATGTGTTTGTTTGCTATGTTCTTACTTTATTCTAATAGTATGTTTGATATAGATGTGGTTTATGATAGATATATGTATCTATTAGTAGAACGCCTAATTCAATTCTCGAGTGGGTTAGGTGGTAGAAATAATTATGTAAGCGTGGTGCTTATATATGATTTACTGCGAGAGTGCACCTTATATTCGGGACGTGTGGTAGATCGCGGGAGTGACAAATCTGTTGAGTCCTTTGGAATCCACCCTCCGTCTATAAGACAAGTGGACAATGATTATGGGGAATATCTTGTTTAGCTCTTGATTTTCCTTGATAGTCGTCGGGATACATGATCTAGAGTTTACTATGCTATATATGATAATGTATGCCTTAGAGTAGATGTAATGACTTAGTAGATTCGATGCTACATAAGGATTACGTCTCTTAAAGTAGTCCAATGTTAAGTCTAACTTATAGTAGTTATTTCCTATCTACGTGTGTGATGCCTCTGCCTTTATTTATCATTATCATATCCTTATCATTATTGGCTTACCCCCCCGCTAAAGTTAGCACTAGTAATAGTTTCTCTCATAAGTATGCCATTCATCGGTTATCTATGAGCCCACCTTTAATTATTCCTCCACAGTGGTAGAATATAAATGACAAAACACGGATTACTCCGGTGAAATGCTACAAAGTGGTATTTATATCTACGTGCGCTTGTGGATAGACCTTTTTATTATTTCTTATATATTGCAAACAACACATTCACGGTATCACATATGCATTTCCTAGCATTCTTTGCTGGGGGATGACAACCTAGCACATAGTAGTGTTAAGAGATGAATCACGCCGAGTGTCTCGGCGGCATATGGCCTAAGGTGAGATTAACTCCACCTTTTGTTATAGTGGCGTTAGAAATACCAACAACGTCCGACCACATGTTATAAGTGAGCAGGATCACCCGAGTAATGCTTCTTGAGATTCTTCCACAAATGCCTCATACATTCTCTATGTTTGACACCAGGATATACATCCTTCATAGCCTCATGTAGTCCTTTGCATGCATCTGTGCTGATAGCCAAACCTGTAGGTGTACCAATAACAGTCTTCAAGTTCTGGATGAACCATTTCCAGCTCTCACTGGATTCAGTTTCAGTTACACCATATGCTATTGGAAAAGGCTATTATTTGCATCTACAGCAACAACAGCTACCAACTGACCTCTAGACCTTCCTATCAAGTGAGTAGCATCTATAGAAATATAGGGTCTCAGATCCTTCAAAGGAAACCATCAATGCATGGTTTGAGGCCACAAAGAATCTCCTAAAACAAACATTCCCTTGATGAAGTTCAATATCCAGCTCATGCTTCCTGGAGCTGATTTGAGTAGCTCAGCTCTATATGTGGGCAACAAGTCATAATTGTCATCCCACTTACCAAAAATCTTGTCCAAAGCCTTCTCCTTACCCTTTGGTACCCTGTGGTAAGGGACATCAAAACAAAACTTCTTCAACCTCTTTTGCAATTCCGTAGCACACAACATTGAGTCCTCCAAGAAGAATTCGACCACCCTATCGGCAACCCAATGTTTTGATGCCATTGTGTCACCACACTAATTCACTTGAACCACACTTGTGCGTGGGACCGTTTGTCTTCATCACCTCGCAAGGGAAATAAGCTCACATTAGTGAACCAAAGATAAAGTGAAAAGGAAAAACAACCCAACAAAAGAAAAAGGAAAGAATTGTCATACCTTGCATCCAACATATTTGCTTGCCTTGCTATAATTAGCAAATAAAGTCCACTCCACACCTATTTCATCGGCTCTCAAGCACTTAGCTTGAAATCGGCGCCTTATCTTTCTTCACAAGATCGAAACCATAGTCATTGAAGATTGCATGTTGGGTCAATGCCGATTTGCACTAATTCACATCGGGGAAACATACAACCAACATCAACACATGGAGCATCAACATCATAAGAGAACATAGGAGCATTAACATCATTGTCATCATTATCAACTATTTCCTAAGTAGGATCATACTAGGTGTTAGAGGAACCCGAGTCAAAAAATGCATCTAATACAAAAGATGTACCCAATTGGAGTCATATCTGCTATCACTCAAAACATCATCGATACTTTGGTGTCCACCTTCTTGTCTTCCTTGGCGGTTTGAGTGGGTTGAGTGGTGAACAAGAGGAGTGAAGCACAGCTTGGTTGGTGAGCACTACAATGGCCCTTCAAAATCATTGATTTCGGCAACAATATGGACTCCCCTTTGTCCTTGTTGAACTCAAACCACTCAAGTAGTTGTTCATCGGTTGCAATCTTAATATGGACTTCCCCTTTGTCTTTGTTGACCTCAAACCCACTCGAGCAGTTCATCCTCTCACGCCGCCATAGAGATATGTATTGCTTTGAACCCCATACAAAGCTCTCACCAATTAAATTTACCAATTTTAGGAAGCTAAAGTCATTTACGCCAACATTAGTGGTCGAGGTTTCTCTTGTCTATAGCGCTTTTTAGCCCCACATCGAGGCGGAACACTAGTGTACCCAAATAACAAGTTTAATTTGGTTCTTATTTGACCTACAAACCATAGCAAGGGAAATAAGTTGCTCATCCTCTGAACTTGACCAAACAACCAAAGAAATTTACCCAAGCAAACCATAGCAGGATGGAGCCCAAAAAGTTACCCAATCGGCTCCATGTCGGCGTCACCTATGGTGCAAGAGCCTGCGCCGGTGGTTTTCCTTGACCCGTAGCGACTTTGCTTTCGGTCCAGCGGCAGCGCGGACTCGACAACCGATGGTGTGTGTGGCCACCTGCCCACCCAACAACGCCGCGGCCACCCGCCTACCCACTGGATCTACCCTCTCGCCCGCCACGCCCGGCCAAGCCTCAAACTCTAGCACCACCGGTTCCCCATGGTGAAGCCGCTGGCGAAACGAGGAGGTCGAGGGGCGACCAGATTGAGTGGGAAGGAGATAGGAGGGGGGGGGAGTAGTCTTTTTCCTTTTCTATTTCATAAACATCTTTTTGTGGGCCTTAATTTTTGACCTCACGGCGGAAGTGCAAAACAAGGGCAAACAATAACCGATTTCAAAAATGGGGTAAAATGAGGGCAAATGAGCAATTAGACCCTTAAAAGCGAGGCGGTTGAGAAATTAACCCTTTTTTAAGCAAATAGAAGTTGATCAATATCGGGATTACAATTGGCAATGGCGGTCCCTCAGAGCCACTAGGGGACATCGTCGAGCCAAATTGGCCACCAAATTGGCTTCCTACACACCCATACAATTTTGAAATCTCTAAAACTTTTCTTGAGCTCTGTAATGTTGAAGCCTGAGACCACCAATACCAGTCCTCAAAACCCAAATTACTCCGGCGGAGTTTTGCAAGCCCCGACAACGATCTACCTCTAGGGTAACTTCGATTATTGTAATCTCGGCTGCCAGCTCTAGACCCTCCTTAAATTAAGCCATAACCTGCGGTTAGGGCGTCAGGCTATCATCGATCAGCTTGTTGCTAGAACCACACCTAAGTGATTGCGAATGACTACCCAGTAGCGACCCGTGCAAGGCTTGAAGAATCGAATCAGCGTTATAGTGTTGACTTTGATCAACCATTCGCCCGACTTCTTCCACTTTGCATCTTCCTCCTTGGATTGGCTCTCTGTTGGTATTTATTAAATGCTCACAATAAAGATAGGATATCATAGCGCACATATAGAAATAAGGTTGTAGCACTTCACCAAAAGATAAACTCTCGGTTTTAATATCGAACCCAAAGGAATAGTAAGGTGAATATAACTATGATGTAAGCTTAACCAATCTTATATATAATAGTAACTATAAAAGGTAATGATAATAATAACTAAAATAAAGAGACAACGAAACTAGAGGCTCATCTAATGTAGTAAAGACAATCATAACTACTCTTGAGTAAAAGACATCTAAGTAACTACCAATCATTAAGTCTA
>JADLZK010006111.1:0-28634 GCA_015847255.1 Hyparrhenia diplandra | reverse complement strand
GCCCCTTTGTCCGGGAGTTCTCGCAAGAGGGGCTCTTCATGGCGGCGGAGACGCCGCAAGTCCCCCGCTGTGCCGACCTTCGCCGATCCGGGTTCACGAGGCGCACAACCCCGACTTCCCGCTACTCCACGCGGTCCGGTTCGGAGGCGTCTCTGGCGTAAGCGCCGCTTTTCGCCATGACGAGGATCGGTGCCTCGTGGTCGGCTCCGAGGGCCCTCGACTTTTCTATCGTCCGGGTTCCCTGAGCCGCGGGAGTTGCCGGAGGAGATGTAGTCCTCCGAGCCGCACCTGCCGGGCGGTCCGCTTTTGACCCTCGGGTGGCACGCCCGGGCCCGCCGCCGCTGTAGGGTCGCACTCACGCTCCCGAGGTCTCGAGAGTGGAGAACCCACGCAGCGCATCCGCTGCAAGCCGCCGAGGGCTTGGCGAGGATCGACGCCATAACCGGCCGACCGGCGAGGCTAGTCGCACGCTGTAAGTGTCTTGATGGCATCCCCCGCCGCATGTCTTCGCGCTTGTGTCTTGATGAGTAGTATAAACCGTTCGCATCCCTCCGCCGCCGCCCGGAGAAGTCCGAGCGCTCCTTCGCCTAACGCTTGAACTCGGAACCCTTGGTCAAACTTCGGGTAAAGTTGATCGAGGCCTGGCGAGACCTCCTTCTTTGCCCTCTGTCGGTGAGAGGAGTCCAACGGGCGACCCCCGGAGGCCGAAGCTTGTCAAGGCGGTCCGAGGCCAGCAAAGTGGCGTGCATGGCCTCGAGCTATGATTTTGAAGAGGCTCGGATCCAAATCCCTCCAGTCCCGAAGGAGGGTATGACGAGACGGGACCGGCCCCGGGAGGAGGCGACGAAGCAGCGGAAATGTGCGATGCCTTGAACACTCGCGGCTGGGCGAAGTTGGTGTCCGAGGGCGAGACCCTCAAGGGGAGGAGAAGGAGGAGATCCGCGCAAGTCACCAAGGATGAGCACGGCGTGATCTTTGGGTCGGGCGGTGGTGTGCCAAGATCGTTTTCTTTCTAGTGAGCTTTGCCTTCGGCCGCCTTGTTTTGCTAACTCGGTTTGAGCACCAATTTTGCCGAGAAGGTCCGACCGCCGTGAACACCGCCGCCACGCCGGGCGCAGGCCGTCGAGGCAGAGCGTAAGTCACACCGGAGTCGGAAGAGGCTCGCCGGACCGTCACGCGAAGGCGGACAACCCGAGGTTGGCTCAAAGACGCAGCTCGCCTCGAAGCGCCGTGGGTGGCTACTCTCAGTCCGGAGCCCGAACGCTTCCGTCCGGCGTGCTGGGACATGTATATGGCCGCTCGCTTCACTTTCCGATGGAGCCCAATGTGCTCGACGGCGCTGCGAAAGGCTTCTTTCCTTGGTTCCGACGACGTAGGAGGGAAGTTGATCCCGCCGAGGGATGCTGCTGATGCCGCCAAGACTCGAGCGTTATGCGACTTCGGACGGCGGCGCTAATCTCGGTTGGCCTCCCGCTTGAGGATGAAGTGTGTCCCGCATCTCCCCCAGAGTCAACCCGTGAGGCGGACACCTGCATGGTGGACGCCCCGGTCAGGGATGCGCCGGCGGTCCGACGCCTCCCCTCCGGGGAAGTTGTCGGTGTTGCTCGCGTCGAAGCTTCCTCGTCGACGCGTGAGGCGCAAGTGGATGAAGCCCATCCCGCCCACCTCTTTGTATGGAAAAATTGAGCTTGAGATGGATGTATATAAACAATGGCGCGCCCGAGGTCTATGGCCTTGGCGGATGCATTTTATGTTTATGTTATGTTTCTCGGATTTGTTAGTTTATTGTGTGGCGGTCGCTTGCTTTCTCCGTCAGCGAATGGTAACCGTGGACGCCATCATAGCGTCCATACGGATATACACTAGGGGCACCGCTTGCCTCGATTACCTTGCTTTGATTTGCGTGGCGACCTTCGCAACTTAAACGATTGTTTAGAGAATGCGCAAAGAAAACTTTTTTCTTCGAAAAAAAAAGTTTTTGAAAAAAAAGGAAGGGGTTCTCCCAGGGGGGTCCCCCATGTAATAGAGGGAGTTTTAGTCTTGGTTTGGACGAGGCTAAGACTCCCTTAAGGTTTACACGAAGCACTTTTTCGTAAAGATGTAGATCTTTATTGAGTGAAAAAAACACCGATGTTTGACTTCTAGTGCGGAATTTAAGGGTAGTTTAACGTAGCTGTTCTATGTTCCAGCGTTGGAGTAGACTTCGCCCTTCTGTTTTTCGCTTTTGTAGGTCCCGGCCTTAATATTTCGGCGACGAAATAAGGCCCCTTCCTGTGGTGGCGAGTTTGTGGCGCCTTTGTTGTCTCCGTCTTCACCTAAGCACGGGGTCGTTGATTTGGAACTCCCGAGGCTTCACCGCCATGCGATACTAGCGCGAGCTTTGTTGGTATCTGTCGGCGCGAGCCGCAACGCCTCGGCTTCATCAACTTGGTCGATGGAGTCTTGCCTCGCCCGCCGGTTGCCTTGCTCGCTGTAGGCTCGCGGCCTTGGGGACCCATATTCAATGTTCAGGGCAAGGATCGCCTGCCCCATAGACTAGAAAGAATGGGGTGAACCCCGGCTCGGCTTTTCGCTGTTCGAAGGCTCCATAGAACCAAGGCAGCTCTTGGTACCATCTTTTCCCGTATTGGTTCAGCCGATTGAAGATCCTCGGCGAGCCCCTGCGGGATCATGCCGTTGGCACGCCTCCACTTGACCGCTGGTCTTCTGTGCTACGGCCGAGGTATCCACTCTGATGCCATAGTCGCCGCGAAAAGTCGAAACTTCTTCCCCACCTAAGCTGGTTCCGCTGTCCTGATGATGGAGTTCGACTCAAAACGGAGATGATATCCGTGAAGAATTTCACCGTTTCCCCGTAGGTTCACCACGTCGAAAGCTCGATCCATTTGGGAGAACTTGTCAATGGCGACTAGGACGGAGTGTCCTCCGGCGCCTCGGGGCCCCATCATGTCGAGACCCCACACCGCAAATGGCCACGTAAGAGGTATGGCTTGCGCGTTTGAGCCGGGAGGTGCGCCGCGTAGAATTGGCATTTCTCTCGCAGCACGCACGACTTGGTTCGCGCCTCGCACCGCCGAGGGCCAAGAGAAGCCTTGCCCAAGACTTTACCCACCAGAGTCCCGGGCGGCGGATGGCCACACCCCTGAGTGTCCTGAGCAGCTTCCTGGCCGGCACTCGCGGTATGCATCGCATGTATATTCCCCGAGGCTCCTCTCTTTATAGGAGTTCCCTTTCTCTCCTAATCGGTGTGAAGGATTTCGCCCTTCGGACTAACTCGGCGAGCTCCCGGTCTTATCCTCTCGTAGCTCTCCTGCCGGTGAGGTACTCCATCCAGCGGTTTTTCCCGGGCCGGGGACTGGTCGACCGCCATAGCTCGGTGCTTGCTTCGCTGGTGCGCCCTCGTGAGCCCCGAGGGTACCAGAAGTGTACTTGACCGAGGGTTTATCGAGGTCTCGGTGAGGACGTTCGAGGGAACGGGCACCTCGGCTCTTTGCGACCTTGGCCGTTCATCCGCGGCCTACGTTGTAGCGTCTCGGCGTATGCTTGTGTTCAAGCCCATGGAATTTTTTCCTCCATTTGCGCACTTCCCGACAATACGCCTCCATCTTCGGTGCGTGGGCACGCCGAGGCCTTCATGACTTGTGATGACCAACCGCGAATCCCCCGTTTCCAACCGCCGATTCCGAGGTCCGCCGCGGTCCGAGACCGTTGACCAGCGCCCTGCGTGATTCGCGACGTTGTTGGAGGCAGAAATGCAGCCGGATGGCATACCTGCGTGTGAATCCCGAGGGGTGAGATGAAGAGCAAACCCAGCCCCGCGCTGCCTTCATCATGGATCCATCAAAGTACATGGTCGGCAGACTCGGCTTGATGGGCGGGGGTAGGCGGTGTCTGTCCACTGTTACAAAAAGTCGGCCAGGACTTGAGACATGATCGCCTTGTGGGGCGGAACGATATAGTTTGCCCATGAGCTCCACCGCCCACTTCGCCACTCTCCCCGTGGCCTCTCGGTTTGGAGGATCTCCCAGAGGGGAACGAGGATACCATGGCAACCGGTGCTTGAGAAGTAGTGGCGAAGTTTCTTAAAAAATGTCGATGCGATGGCGCATAATAGCTTCGCATCTGCCGCGAATACCTCGTCTTGGTGTCGGAAAGGACTTCACCGATGAAGTAAAAATGTATGCTTGAACCGGCAACGTGTGTCCCTCTTCCCGACGCTCAACTACGACCACCGCGCCGACTACCCGGGTAGTGGCCGGACGTATAAGAAGGGGGTTTCTCCTGGGTTTGGCGGTACTAGGACCGTGGGTTTGTTAGGAGCTTGAGGTTGCCGAGGGCCTCTTCGGCCTCGGGGGTCCGTGCAAAGTGCTCGGACTTTGCGCAGAGCCGGTAAAGGGGCGTGCCCTTCTCCCCGAGGCGTGAGATGAACACGTTTAATGAAGCCAAAGGCAGCCCATGACCTTCTCGTACTCCCTTGAGATCTCGGATCGGACCCATCTTGGCGATGCGCCAACCTTGGCTCGGGTTTGCTTCGATGCCTCGTTGAGAGACGATAAAACCCAAGAAGATCCCTCGGGGACCCCGAATACGCATTTTCGGGTTGAGCTTGACTCCCTTCTTGTTTAGGCACTCGAAGGTTTCCCGAGGTCGCCCACGAGGTCCGACGTTTTTCTTGGATTTGACCACTATGTCGCCGACGTAGGCCTCCACGATCCTTCCGATGAGTTCCCCGAAGATGATTTGCATGCACCGCTGGTATGTTGCCCAGCGTTCCTCGGCAAGGGCATGGTGAAGGTAGCAATACATCCCGAAGGGGTGTTATGAACGAGGTCGCGAGCTGGCCGGACTCTTTCATTTTGATCTCGGTGATAACGGAATACGCTGGGTCAAGAAAGGACAACGTTTCACATCCCGCAGTGGAGTCGACAATTTGGTCGATTCGAGGCAAAGGGAAGGGAACTTTCGGACATGCTTTGTTGAGACTAGTGTAGTCCACACACATCCGCCATTTCCCATTCTTTTTCTCTACTAACACAGGATTAGCTAACCACTCGGGGTGGAATACTTCTTTTTATGAATCCGGCCTCCAGTAGCTTGTGGATCTCCTGCGCCGATGATCTTCCGCTTGGCGTCATCAAACGCGGCGCAAGCGCTGCATGGCGGCTTTGAGCCCGCCGATGTCTAGGAGTGCTGGGCGACATCCCTCGGTATGCGGCATGTCAGAGGGTCCCCACGCAAACGTCTTGGCATTGGTGGCGGAGGAAGTCGGCGAGCACGGCTTCCTATTTCGGATCCAGGTCGAGCTGATGGTCGGCGCCTTCTCCTTCGGGTTCTTGGGATCGAGTGGGATCTTCTTGGTGCCCGGGATGGCTCAGCTCCCGGTAGCGGCGCTTGGCCTCATGCTCGATCGCGGATTTCGTCAAAGCTTCTCTTCGCGCCGGGCGATGAGTGCCTCGGCAATGGCGAGTGCCTCCGGCATACTCCACGCTCTCCACGCCGCACTTCGTATGCATGATGGTGTGAGGGGCGGTCGTGATGACACCCTTCGCCCCCCGCATCTTGAGCTTGAGGCGCGTGTAGTTCGGGACAACCATGAACTTTGGCGTGTGAGCAGGCCGCCCCCCGAGGGCGTGGTAAGCACCGCGGACCCCAAGGATCTCAAATGTGAGAGTCTCTTGCCTGAAGTTCGAGGGGTCACCGGCAAACCCGTAAGTCGATCTGCCCCCGAGGGGCTTTAGCCGCTTGCGGGGACGGCACGCCATTGAATGCCGGGCCCTCCGAGGCGGATCTTGGACTTGTCTACCTCGAGGAGGTCGAGGGTTTCTTCATAGATGAGGTTGAGGCTGCTCCCTCCGTCCATAAGGACTTTGGTGAGCCGAGTGTTGGCGATGATGGGATCCACCACCCGCGGGATAAGCCCCTGCCCGGGATGTCTTTGGGGGTGATCCGACCGTCGAAGGTGATGGCCTGGTCCGACCACTTGGCGCAGCAGCCGGGTTCTTTGGCTCCGTGGCATAGACCTCCCCGACGCTCCTTCTTGCGCCGCCGCGACGGACATGTTGTTGGTCTTTGCCGCCGAAGATCATGAAGCGCTTATTCACCTTCGAAACTCCTCGTTGCCCTTGGCGCCACCCTCGAGGAGCCTCTTCTTCTTGACCCTCGGGGATGGCCTTGAGCTTGGCGAAATGTTGGCGTACCCTCTTGCACTCCCGAGGGTATGCTTGACCGGGTAGCTATGGTTCTCGCATGGCCTCTCTTGAGCATGTCATCGAAGGTTTCTTGTGGCGGGGTGGGGCCCCTTGCGATCGGCGCGCAGCCACCATGTCTTCATCGTCCGGCCCGGCGTGGCCCCTGCCCCTTGCGGCCCTTATCTTTCTTCTTTTTTTCTTCTTGCCCTCGAGGTTGCGAACCCTGGGCTCCTCTTCCTTGCGCTTTCCATTGCGAGCCCCGATTGAAACAGCCCCGACGGCCTCCTCACCGTTGGCGAACTTGGTGGCGTGTCCATCAGCTCGTTTGCCTCGGTGGGAGTTCTGCGCCCCGGCTTCTTCACGAGGTCTCGGCAAAGTGGTGCCGCCAAGAAGGCCCCGATGACGTCGAATCCGTCACATTAGGAGCTCGGTCCGCTGCTGAGAAGCGCCGATGTAGTCGCGCGGGATTCATCGGACTTTGCTCTGCAGCTTGAGATCCCACGAGTTACCCGGGCGTAGGTATGTGCCCCGAATTTACCGCCGGTTGGTTCTCCTACCAAGTCCGCCTGGTTTGATATGAGGTTGGGTGGAAGGTGTTCCGGCCAAGCTGCAGCAGACGGAGAGGCCAGGGCAAAATTTCCTGATTATCACTTTGTCATCGTGGTGCCCCTCGCGAACCGGCATGCTGACCGATACCGGCCCAACCATACCTCCTGGACGGGTCTCTCCCCTGTACTTCCTCGAGATGGCTCGGGGGCCTGAAACGCCGCAGGAGTGGTGCCCTCCTGATGTCCCTGGTGAAGGCCTGAGGCCCGGGCGGATCGGAGTACCCTGGTCCCTCCCGACCGGCCTGCGTTTACCGTCCTGCTTGTCGTCCCCGAGGCGAGCCACCTTCGTGGCGAGCCCGGGCCGGGCCTCGATCTCGTCCCCCGAGGCCTGGCGCCGGCCAAGGGCCAAGGTGCGGGTCCTATGCGGCTCCCGACCGGGCGGTTGCAACCTGGCGGTCGTCGAGGCGGCTCCCGGACCGGGCCTTGCCTGGCCCTCGGGCCCCGGGATCCGGGGTGGATCTGAGCCCCCGCCGACCGCCCCCCAGACCTCCGCCGTGACGCCACGGCCCGATCCCGGGAAGCAATCCTCTCGTCGCGACCGCCGCCGGTGTCAAGGAGCCGACCTAAGGCTCTTCCCCGTATGCGCGCCTACCCTGCAGTGGAGGGCTCCGCATTTCTCGCACCAACATGGCGGCCGCCGCCACGCTGAGGCCGGCTTCTGCCGAACGGGGCCGCTATGCCGCGGATTGGAGGCACTTCCGCCGGCCCGCTCGGGCCGCCGCCATTGTGAGCTTTGAGGTGCCCTCTGCACCGCCGCGCCGAGCCGCTCCCGCCGGGATGTTTTGCTCCGCCGCCTGAGTCGCGCATTCCGCCCCGATCTCGCCCCCGCAGAAGTCTCGTAGCCGGGCGCTTTGGCCGCGGCAGTGCCGGCCCGCACGGATGGACCGGGCGAAGCCGCCGGCGCTGAGCTCGCCGTGGCGGTGCGTCCGCGCGTCTTCGCTGGAGACGCCGGCTGAACCGCCATCCCGTGGCGGGACCTCGACATTGAAGCATTCCCGCGTGGGGTCATAGTACTTCGTCTTCATCGTCGGTTACACGGGCGCCGAACGCCCGGAGGAGGTTTCGATTTTCGGGCGGTAGAGCGAGTCCCAGCGGCCCGGACCAGGCCCGATTGAACCCGGAGGGGATGGTATGAGGGGTCGTCCCGCATCCCGTGGAGGATGCGCCTCCTCCGTGAATGTCCAAGGGATAACGCCCCGGTGGAACCCGATTAAGGCGGAGAGAAAATTGAAGGGTGGTGCACATGCCTTGTGGGTGCATATGTTTGTATTAGAGATGGTGCATATATGGTGAAATTTAAAGCAAAACTACTATTTTTTTTCAAAATTTGGGTGGTGCATTTGCACCACCTACCTATAGTATACCTTCGCCCCTGCGTGGAACGACGGTGGTCCGCTCGTGCTCTCCCGCGTGAAGGCTTCGGCGAGGTTTCACGCCGGGCGACGATTCACCGACTCCCTCCCGGGATGTCCGAATCGGAGGCGTTTCGACGATTAGGGTTTTGAGGGGTACCGCCACGAAAGTGGGTGGCGGTAAGGTATTTCCCGGGCCTAGGGTTCCGGGAGCCCCTTCGGTCGGTCGGGCGCCGGTGATACGTCGACGGTTCGAATCCGTTGTTTGGACGTGCCTTCCTATGGCCGATGGGTCCGCTTTTGCCCGCCTTTGCGGCGGCCCGTGGATGATGGGCTTGCCGCGGTGGCGATGCTGCTGCCCTCCCTTCTACCCGATGCGTCGGGTAGAAGGGTCATCTGATCGGGTGGGCCGAGCGCCACAAATGCCGCCTGAAGAACAGTGGTGTTCCACGCACGGGAGCTAGTGCCCGGCGGCGGCGAGGAGGAAACGGCGGCCCAAACGCCATGAGGGCGGATGGAGATGGATTGCACACCTGCCCTACCGGCGCCCCAACCGGCCGGTCGGCGTTCGAGCGGTGGGTGCCTCGTGCCGCAATAAAGAATTTATAAGCCGTGTGCCCCTCCCTCAATGGCGTAGCGCAAGATGGACACGGGGCCCAGCGGCGGTTTATCCTGGTTCAGCCAACGGGCCCTACGTCCGCGAGGGGGTGTGTCCCGCTAAAGTGTTACCTCGCGCTCAAAAGGTGAGCCTCGCAGTAGGGGTTACAGGGCGGCCGCTGGGAGACGCGGGTCTCAAGCCCCACGATCGTGGGTTAATGGTGGTGGTGGTGTGCGGTTTCCTCAGTGTGAACCGGAGTTGAGTCGAAAAGATCGAATCCCCTAATGAGGCATTACTCCCCCCTTATAGAAGAAGGAGAGAGATAATGTTTATACAGTGGGCCGCCTAGGTGGCTAAGTCCCGAGGCCGCACCGGCTGCCAGGTTGCCGTCCGAGGGGTTGGGCGGCTTGGATGTTGCTTGACGAAGACACGCGTGGGATCCGATGGTGGGCGCGGCCGCCCCCGCGCGCCCCGAGGGTCTTGAGGCGTCCCTCACAATCCGCATGGCGAGGCGGTCCCGCAGGTCGGCTATGCGTGTCAAGCGCCCGAGGGTCTCGGCCCAACGTGGCGTTTTGACGGTGCTGGGGAAATGAACAGGTGTCATCCCGGTTTCCCGTGTCGGGTGGCGTAGCATGTTACCGGGTTCAGCTTTGCGTCCCATCACGGGTTGGGGAGACGATTCGCGGAGCCGATTTGGCTGGGCGTGTCGATGGCACCGGTGCCTCGGGTAATGCGGTGTCGCATTGAATGCGGCGGCTTCCCCTTCCTCGACGGAACCTCCCACGCCCGAGGGTCGGCGACCCTAGACGGTTGGTGAGGCTGCCTCACCCGAGGATGGAGAGCTGGTCTCCCTCGGCGAGGCGGAGTTTTTGCGCCCGAGGGTGGTGAGCTAGGCCACCCCTGGACGGCGGAGATTTCTCCCGGGCTGGTGAGCTAGGCCAGCCTCGGACGAAAACGGAGATGTGTGGTCGAGTCCGAGCCATGATCTAGGCTGGCGTCGGCGTGGAACGTCATGGTTCGTTGTTTTGTAGAGGTCCTTGACCTTGTCCTTCGTGGCGTAATAAGCTCTTTGCGTCGTGATGACTCCATTTGGGCCGCTTTGTGGGCCGTCCGGTGGCCGCGATTTCGTCGTCATGTGAGCGTCGTGGCCAATGGCTCGGTCCATCGTCCGTCGGGCCGTCCCTCCGTGGGGATGATAGCGAGCTAGGTTTTCTTTGGGCCTTGGCGGCCTGGCAGATTCTCATAGTGTCGACCTCGGCCACGGCTCGGCATCAAGCACCTCCCTCACGCCGTCACCGCTACCCGATTGCGCCATGGATAAAAGGGAGGCGAAGGGTGGCAACCGCTAGCAACCCCGATCACACGAGCACGAGGCAAGTGAATCTCTCCCTTAATTTCTCCCACACTATCTCTCTATCTCCCCGATTCTTTGCAAAAAGAAGGCAAGAAGGCGATGGCGGCGCAAAGGGAGCAACTATTCGCCGCCGCACTTCACCCATTTATAGGGAAGGGAAGGCAAACCGCCGGCTACAGGGCAATCGAACCGACTCTGGAATGGACGGCCCATGATGGAGCGAGAACCGCTCATCCAACGGCCAAACGCGGTGGAAACCGTCGGTGCATTAATGCACCTTGGACGGAACCCTCGATCTCCGCCCCGACAAGAAGACGTAAGGCCGCGTCCCATCAGTCGCAATGCGGTCGCGCCACCTCGGCGTGGCGACTTGACGCCTCGTCTTCCGCCGCGAGGGGGTTAACCGTCCGCCACCCATATCCAAAGGCGCCCGACCACGAGGGGCAAAAGTCGGTCCGGTTGACGGTTTCCCGCCCCGGCGGAAACCAAACGAGCTCGGGGACACACCCCCTACGTTCGGCAGGTTGCCCGGTGGGCCCACGAGGGTTTCAACGATCGCCTCGGGATAACCCGAGCCGGGACGGGAGGGAAATGCACAACCAGGCTATACCCGGGCCCCCGGGGCCTGGGATTTCCGAGCGTGTTTAAGGCCCGCGGGTGTTTGCTTATAGAGATGTCCCATCCGTGGGAGGCCCACAGGCCCTCGGGGTTGGTCCGCCCAAACCCCGGGATACGCTAAGCGGTCCGTTGGGGTTCTCATGGGGTGAATCACGATCACATAGCCGACCCTTGTTACGCAAGGGCACGGGCACCCCGCTTAACACCCCGCTACATAACGCTCACACCGAGCACGACACATTCGGGCTACGGGGGGCATTGTGACGTGTCTCCCCTCCTCCTCCCTTTCGGGAGGGCGACAGAGGAGCGTATAATCAAAGTCGAGGAGGCCCAGGTCGACCTTGCGCACATAAGCGCGGGCCTCGGGCTGCCCACGCAAAAATGAACAGACTCCGCACAAATAAGCGCTATTTAAGAGCTGTTTCAGTCTTGCCGGCGTCGCGAGATATAAAAAGACCTCGAAGGAATCCGCCATTCCATTCGAGGCCTCTGGGGTTACACCCAGAACTGGTGCAAGCCAAGACCCCTTGTAGACGAACCACCCCGAAACAACAAGGCGACGGAAACAGCCGAACCCCCCCGCAAGTCCACACTCGCTCGGGGGGCTCGGGGGGCTACCGTCGGGGACCTAAATATTGGGCCCCGAGACATTCTCCAAACTATGAGAATCTGCCCGGCCTGCCAAGGCCCGGTAAAACCTAGCTTTTGCTATCATCCCGCACGGAGGGACGGCCCGACGGACGATGGACCAGCCATTGGCCACGACGCTCACATGACGGCGAAATCGGCCCCACCTGACGGCCCACAAAGCGGCCCAAATGGAGTCATCACGGCGCAAAAGAGCTTATTACTCCACGAAGGACAAGGTCAAGGACCTCTACAAAACAACGAACCATGACGTTCCACGTCGACGGCCAGCTAGATCATGGCTGGGACTCGACCACACATCTCCGTTTCGTCCGAGGCTGGCCTAGCTCACCAGCCGGAGAAATCTCCCGCCCGTCCGAGGGGTGGCCTAGCTCACCACCCTCGGGCGCAAAAACTCCCCGCCTCCGAGGGAGACCAGCTCTCCATCCTCGGGTGAGGCAGCCCAACCAGCCCGTCTAGGGTCGCCGACCCTCGGGCGTGGGAGGTTCCGTCCGGAGGAAGGGAACCGCCGCATTCAATGCGACACGATCGGGCGAGGCACCGGTGCCATCGATTATGCCCGGTTATCGAACCTGGCCGAATCGTCTCCCCAACCCGACCGATGGGGCGCAAAAGCGAAACCGGAACATGCTACGCCACCCGACACGGAAACCAGGATGACACCGTTCATTTCCCTGAGCACCGTCAAAACGCCACGTTGGGCGGACCCCTGGGCACCCTGACACGCATAGCCGGCGACCTGCGGGACCGCCCGCCATGCGGTTGTGAGGGACGCCTCACGGGACCCTCGGGCGCGCGCCCCGGGGCGCACGCCCACCATCGGATCCGGACGCGTGTGTCTTCGTCAAGCAACATCCAAGCCGACCAACCCCTCGGCGGCGCAAGACATGCAACCGGTGCGGCCTCGGGACTTAGCCACCTAGGCGTCCACCACCCTATAAACATTATCTCTCTCCTTCTTCTATAAAAGGGGGAGTAATGCCTCATTAGAGGGGATTCGATCTTTTCGACTCAACTCCGGTTCACACCTGAGGAAACCGCACACCACCACCACCATAACCACGATCGTGGGGCTTGAGACCCGCGTCTCTCCCCCCGCGACGCCAGTAACCCCTATCCGCAGGCTCACCTTTGAGCGAGGTAACACGAAGCAGACACACCCCCCGCCGGACGTAGGGCCCCGTTGGCTGAACCCGGGATAAACCGGCCGTCCCGTGTCCATCTTGCGCTACGCCATTGAGGGAGGGGCACACGGCTTATAAATTCTTTATTGCCGGCACCCGAGGCACCCACCGTTCCTCGAAACGCCGACAATGTGTGAGCTGCTACCTGGCGGCCTGCGGATCAAAAGCTGGATTCACAATGCCCAATAGCTAGCATTCATTGCATCTCAGATACTGAAATGCAGAACAAGATGTTCAGTGTGAGCACAGCTTGGTAGAAGAAATGGGACGCTTCACAACCTGCTTCTTCTTTTTTTTCTCTCTTTGTGAATTCAACATTTGAATTAGTCCACTCCACAGAAATTTTGATTCAGCAACTGTAAAACATTTTAAGTTCTGAATATAACCTGCCACTCTGCTCTTGGTTCAGTGAACAAGAAGACAGAGAAAGACAGCACTAAGAAATTTGAAGTGCAAAATGTTTGTTACACTGGAACTTAGGAGATAATCTTTGTTTCTTGAAAGGACTGGCTGTGTCTCCTTTAAATTTTTTTTCCAAAAACATTCAGGAAAACAACACTTTCAATTATTAGGGAGGACAATCAAAGCTGGCAGCAATAAAATGACACAAGCATAAGACACACGAAAAAAAAAAAGAACTGTACTTGCCAAAAATAACAAATATGATCCACAAGCAGCCTAATCGCAACCAAAAGATACCTAGTAGAAATCATCATTATTCGAAAGTAGTTTCCCTTTTCTTTTGAAACAGAGGATAGTTCACAGGCCATGCCATCCCATGCAGTCCCGTGTTTTACCTAAAATATCTGATAATCTCAAATCAGAGGTGGGACAGCCTGTTCTCAATTGTTGAGCACCAAAGGAGAAGGTTCTAGCTGAGCCATGCCTGTATAAATCACTACGATTAAATGTCATGAAGAGAACTTAAAAGTCATCTGTCATGAAGAGAACTCAGTCATACAGGACAAAAAACAAAACAGAGTACCGAGAGGCACGGAAATGAGAATCTCTACTCGTTTTGAGTGATCTCGTTGTTTAAAATTTAAACAGTTAATGACCATTAAGCGGCATCATGAAATATTCAAAATAATAATCCATCGTTTACGCTGTTCATGGATACAGAGGGGAAAAGATACAAGTTGTTTTAATTTCCATTGGAGATACTGACAGAAGCTGAGTATGGATTAATGGACAGGTCAAGTGCACCCAGAAGGAACCAAAACTCGTCTCCCAGGATTTAGTATAGTATACTTCATTATCGATGAGACTTTGGTTAAACTGTCATGATTGTGATACCATGGATTAAGCTAAAAAAATGGATATTCCTGTATCAAACGTTTTTGCAGGCTTCTTGTAAGTATAAAACAAATGGGACAAGAAAAAGCATCTCACGCGCCCTTTCTTGTTTCACAACTTTCAATATGATAAACAGGTAAAGGCAAAACAGGAACCAAAATTTAAAGCTGCCAAATCACAATTAAAGTAAACAACCGGAGACTCAGACCTAGAGGACCTTTTCTATTCTTAGGCTGCGAAATAATCTGCCACCTAATCTAACCATGCACATGGCCTCTAAAAGCAACCTTTCTGGTAATAACCGATGGGAACAATAGCAATAGTACGGGTGCTTCCCTCCTGTTTGGCTAAAAAAAACAATAGCAATAGTACTATTGAGAGTTCATTTTTGGAGCGAAACAGGGGAAGTTGCTCTGCCAGTAGCAATAAATGCAAAAACAAAATAAGGGCTATTGAGTTTCGGTAATACTGTGAAGGTCTACTAACTGTACCATGCTTGTGGTAGTGCCTGCTTTAATAATGTAGCGGTTGGGAAACTTTGACAGGAAATTTAGGAAAAAGTCAGGTTTTGGTCCCTTAACTTTCACGAAAGTCTCATTTTTGGTCCCTTAACTCTAAAACCGGACAAAATAGCCCCAACTTTTGAAACCGTGCAGATTTCGTCCCCGGGCAGTTTTTCCGGTGGTTTCGCTTCTGGTATCCCGGGTTTCTTTCACGTTAGCCGCGGTTTTGCTTTTCCTCTTTTCTAATTTATTTCGGTTGAAATCTTGAAAAATCATAACTCTTCAATACGACATCGGATAAAGATGATTTTTATATAAAAATTGTAGCCCTCGACGAGATCTACAACTTTCTAGTTTTGAGTTTTTTTTTTTGACAAAATTAAGGTGCTCAAAAATTAAAAAAAAAAGTACAGCACCATAATAATCGTCGTCTTACGCTCGTCGTCGCATTAGAAAATTAATATATTTTTATTTGTTGTCAAACGAAGACACTTTGTATACCAAAAATTTAGTACTCTAAAAGATCTAGATTCTTGTAGTTTTAAGTTTTTACATTTGAAGTTGTTAAGATGTTGATAAAACAAGATAAAGCTTCAACGTCTTTCGCGTACATAATATGTTGTTTTTATCGACATCTTAACGACTTCAAGAATAAAACTCAAAACTACAAGAATCTAGATCTTTTAGAGTGCTAAATTTTTGGTATACAAAGTGTCTTCATTTAACAACAAATAAAAAATATATTAATTTTCTAATGCGACAGCGCGGCAAGACGCTAATTATTATGGTGTCAGTCTTTTATATAATTATTTTGAGCACCTTAATATTGTCAAATGAAAAACTCAAAACTAGAAAGTTGTAGATCTCGTCGAGAGCTATAATTTTCGTATAAAAATCATCTTTATCCAATGTCGTATTGAAGAGTTATGATTTTTTTGAAGATTTCAACCGAAATAAATCGAAAAGAGAAAAAGCAAAACCGCAGACCTAGTATACTGTAGCAAAACCACACGGAAAAACTGCCGAGGACGAAATCTGCACAGTTTCAAAAAGTTGAGGGTTATTTTGTCCGGTTTTAAAGTTTTAGGGGCCAAGCGCGACTTTCGCGAAAAGTTGACCAAAACCTGACTTTTTCCTAATTTATTGCAACTACGCGGGGTTCCAGCTAGTTTGCATATTTATTCGTGGATTGGGCTCAATGGTGGCAGCATCACATCAGCCCATGGGCCATAGCGCCCCAAGGCCCAATAAGATCATGTGGGCCAGTTTGTTTAACACGCCATACTGAGCTGTGGCGGCGTGCCACAACTATAGCGGGATTTTACACTGAAGAAATTTGTGGCTGTCGTAAACCAAGCAGCAACCGATAGCGGGGAACCAAACATCCTCGACTCTTTTGTCAAAAAAAAAAAAATCCTCGACTCAAACATAGTTTATTTATTTTTTGTGCATAATTTTGCAGTTTTGAGAACAAGCATTACCGTTTCAACAAATTGAAGGGTAACCGATCTGCTTCATTACATGGGAGTTGGGAGCCCACTCATCTACCCATTCTTGCCACAGCCAGCGAAGTCGTAGAGCTCTCCAGATCGGGCACCCCCAAGCCACCTAGGTCTTTTGGTCAAGTCGCCGTTGGCCAATTTACCAGGCAGTGGCCGCCATTTGCGTTCTCATCTCCTTTCCAAAAGAAAGATCATCTAATTTTGTCTATTTTTTTCTTGCCCAAGCTGCTGGAGGAAACATAGTGAGGTGATAAGTCGGCATGGAAAAAGAACCGCCGATACGAGCGTCAGGCTACCTACTTTGTTGAGCCATCTCCCTTCCAGGTAGGGAGCATCTGGCCAATACGCTCGATCAAGGGCTGCACGTGCACCTTTGAAGGGACCTTGTATATATGGAGCTCAAGTCCCAAATAACGGCAGGAGAATGCGCCCCTGGTCCAGCGAAGGAGGAAAGCACCTGGTCAATGTGATTGGGTGAATGGAGTTTGGCTGCAATCGTGTCTGCCTTAACCCACGCGTGTCGATGTGGTTTGATGTAAAATTACTCCAATAAACATGAATTAAGATGGATACAAGTGCAACCAAACGAGTCTTGAAGTGGGCAAAAAAAAAAAAAAAAAAAAAAAAATATATAAACACCCTCTTCTGATCCAATGGGCTTTAGGATATGATTAATGGGTTAATGGGATTTGTAAAATGTCGAAACTGGTCTCCTTTTTAGTTTTGTATATGATGCTACAAATAATACTACGTCTGACTGTTGCCTTACAATATCTATTTCATTTGTGGAGATAAATATTCGAGGATGGAAACAAAACGAAGAAACAAACCTGGACACTGCAATCACGCTCTGTATATCCATTATATTAGATACTGCATACATTGTATGTAGGCCCCTTGCGTTGCAAAGTAAACAATGAGCAAATGTATCTTCATGGAGTTCCGATGGATGCAAACAAGCAAATAGTCTCGAAAAATAACTCAAAATCATACTTTCTGCGTGTTTCACCAGGCCTTTGGTTCCAACTTGATTCGTTTTCCAGCTATCTCACTTTTATTCAGTGACCGAAGAGCAGCCTCTGCTGCTCTTACATCATAGAACTCTATAAACTTAAGATGTTTCTTGTTTGGTGTCTCTCTTATCTGCAGATAGAAACCAAAGCACCGTCAGCACGAATAAGGAAGGAGGATCAAAAGCACAATGAAGGGAAACAATACTTTGCATGCTAACCTCCTTTACTTCCCCAAAGTCCCCAAAAATCAGGTGAACCTCTTCATTAGAAACTGATGGATCCAAGTTAGAAATAGCAAGAGTATTCTGGTTTAAATCTTTGTCATATGGATGCTCCTGCAAAATCAACACAATAATCATTCCAAGAAGTGCTTTTGTTGGTGTGTCTGAAAAATAAAAAGCAAAACAACAAACGAACCGTGAAAAAATGAATATCCAGCTTTCTCCTCCTCAGAGGTTTGTTCTGCAATGCTCGCATCGCATTCCTTGCAGTTCTCATATCGAAATAAGATATCATTACAAATCCCCTGTGCTTTGATGCAGTGTAAACGGTCCGGATGTCCCCATATTGCTGAAAGAACAATAGACCACAATGAGGTTTAACTTTTCAGTAGCGGAGACATTGAATGTGAGAATGGAACGACCGTGAGCTTATCTTATAGTATAACATAATACATGAAGGTGTTAAAGTCATAAATGCTATACATATAGTATTTACAATCACTGCAGTTAATACCTCAAACAGAGATCGCAGCTCAGAGTCCTCGACATTAATATCGATGTTCCTTAAAATCAAGGTCCTGGAAGGGTACTCTCCAAATGGATGCTCCATGCCTCCTCCATTGCTAAGGACATCAAACTCCTCCAATTCCTCTGTGGTATTTGTCTGCCCAGCAGGCTCAGTCTCATCTGTGATCGCCGCGAAAAACTCATCTTCGTCAGGCAACAAGTCATCTATCTGTAGAAGATCAAAATCAAACTTGTAGTCCTTCTCATCAGGATCATCAGCAGGCACTTTCATTTTGGTTGAAGTGTCATCCATTGATGGGGTACATACCACGAGCAGAATCAGAATGAGTTTGAATGCTTAAGATGAAGATGTGTTGGTTCTGTGAGTGTGAGTGAGTGTCTCTACGAGTCTATGTGTGTCTGTGACTGAGTCTATGAAAGCTGTGAGATCAAGACTACAGTTTGTAATAACTGTGAGCATTTGAATTTGAAAATGAGCTGATCGTACTTTTTCTTTTTTAGGGTTTCTCACGAGGTGTGTGTTTTACTTAGAAAGACCTTTAATGAGGCAACATTATTGCACAAACAACTCAAAATTTGCTTCTTAGGTCTTGTATGCTTTTATGTGTTTTATGTTTTGTTTACTTGCTATTTTCATAACTTGAAGACTTCAGACTTGGAGTTGGCCACTTGGCACTTGGGCTGTTGATCTTGTTGTGTTGTTGTCTAAGAGTAAAACTTGTATATCTTGATCTGTTGTTGTGTCTAAGAGTGGCACTTGGGCAGCTAGCTGTTGAACTTGTATAACTTTTTTGATATCTGAGAGAGGAGATTTGTATCGTAAGAGTGGCATTTGGGCAGCTTAGCTGTTGAACTTGTATAGTTGTATTGATCTAGTTGAAATGAGACAAGCTGTGTGTGGGTTTTTTGTGATGGCGGGATCCAGGCTGGCCTAGTCTCTTAATCTTTTTGGGCGTGCTTTTCAGGCTAGCACAACACGAAAAACAGCCCAAAGTTGAGGCACGAAGAACTGGGCAGCACGGCCTGGTGGGCTCTACCATGCCATTCCCTATCGGGCAGTGCCTGGCTTGGGCCCGTGTCATGTGGGCCAACTAAACTTACAAGAGAATCCAAAGAGGCCCTTACTCACAGCCCACAACTTAAAAATTACTCTGTGAGCCCCTAAACTTTTAATCCGTAGGCAACATTGGTGCCCATGTATGGCATCAAACAAAATATTTCAAGTACACTGTTTCCATTATTGTTTTTTATTATTTCTTCATAGTTTCGGTTGATCAATACCTACTGGCTACTATTACGTCACTAAAGATTGTTTTTTTTTTACTACTAGCAATGCAGAATGACCAGACCCCTCAACAGGATTATTACTGAATATTTTGTACGTAGTATATATGTTAAGACTTGAACAGTAGTGAATCCCATATGGTTTTTTAACAACAGTAAAATCAAAGATCATATTGTTTTTCTAAAAAAAAATACTGTTGGTTATGTTTACCATCGGCTTTTGCCCCTACGTACCTATAATTTTGAGATGGGTCGATCCGGTCATTCTTGTAATCAGAGAAAACTTCAGACTGCTTTAATTATTTTTTGCAAAAATTTTCTTTTGAATAAGTTTTTGCAAAGAATTTAAAATCAAAGCATGCTTACCTGAGACCATGTTACTAGTGATCCCATTTCATCACTTAAATTTGTCTGATCTTGATGCTCCTCGTCATGTAGCATGTCAAAAAGAACTGTTAAAGTCACCTCGTCAACCACTTTATCTCCATCATCACTTTTTTTCTGAGAATAACCCCCCTCGTCATTGAACGTATCGTCAGTTATATCCACAGCTGTAAGAGTTGCATCAACTCTGGTGCTCTGCACAATGAACCCCTCGCGGTGATTTCTTAGCCGTGCCATCTCCTGTGCTGGCAGTGTAATAGTGATTCGACACATTGATCCTGGTGCAGCAATGCCTTTGTCTGGCTGTATGGAAAACGGGAGTAGACCTGTGGTTTGCAATCCTAAAGGCCATGTAATAATCTGTATCGTTTGTCAGCTCAGTTGAGCATGATGCCGATGCCTGCTTCTCATGGCCAAGAGAAAATACAATTCAAGCGGCTCAATGCCAAGCATGTCATCCGAGCTGGAGATTATCTGTGAGTAAAAGACAGCTGCATTATTGGACTTGTAGATGTAAATTTAATATGCGATCGACTTGCAGATTATCTGCTTCTTCTTTTTCAAACACACAGATAAGTTGTATATACCGTACATCGTGTATTAAGAAGATATATTATAAGCATATGGGCTTACCTTCTCTAACGAAGATTCTGTAATTTGACCATCCCAGCTATCTAGTTCGTTGAGCTCACGGACTACGTTCCATATAAACGGTCTGTTTACCGGGTTTTTTTTCCTGGCAGCTTACCGCCAACTCGAGGCACTTCTTCACTTGTAGGTACGACAGTGGTGTATGCTTTGATGATTTATTCCACCTGTGCCTCCATCTTCGAAGTACCTACCATTTCGACCAAGGTAATCTTGGAATATTGAGTGCAGACTATGCACATGAACTCGATGAGGGAAAACTATATATTCTCCCAACTCAATATAAATCGTTTTCCCTTCAAATTTAAATAGGAAAAAAAGTCTACATAAACCCCCTGAACTTTGAGCCCTGGAATACTTAATGTCCTCATCTACAAAATCGATTTTCCTACACTTTAAACTTTGAAAAACAGTCTAATTTACCCCCTGGGCAGTATTGGAGGGTGGTTTTGGCCTCGTGGCGCCCGAAAAGCGGCCAGCATGGCAGCAACAGCCACGGTGGCGATCCATCCCCACCAAGCCCACCCGCCGGCGTTATTAGAGCTCGCCGCCCACCATCCATCCCTGCTCCTCCTCTCTCCATTTCACCGACACATGAGGCCTGCTCATCGGTCGTCCCCCTCCCCCCATCCACACAGACGACGCCGCGCCTCGGCCCCACTCTTGCCGCGCGACCCGGCCGCTCCACCCAGCGACTGCTCACCCGCTGTGTCCCTCACACGCCGCGCTCCCTCCCCGCTCGTGGAGCAGCTCCCCGCCCATGGAGCATGTCCCGCGACGGGGTGGTCGCCGTGGACAACCCGGCTCGCCCGTCTCTCCTCCTCCTTTACGCGCGCACCAAGTCCGCCTCGATGCGCCCGCAGATGGACCCCCCTAACCAATTAGGGTGATTAGGGTTCGGCTCGCCCGGAACATCGCCAAGCGCCACCGCTGTCCGCCCTATCTATGCGTCGCGGTCGCCTCCACCCGCCGAGCTATCGAGCCCGCCAACCCAAGATGAAGGTCCGCCGCCATCGCGAGCCCGTGCTCACCTCGGCCGCCGCCGCCGGGATCGGGATCGCTAGATGCAGCCATGCGACCGCCGTCGCCATTGTCGCCGCGACCTTCTGCCGGTGAGCTCGGAGACCAAATTAACTCTTGCACCACTAGATGCGGCATGGCGCGTAGAGCCTAGGGTGGCGACCTCGTCGCCGGAGACCTCACCGACGCGACTTTAAGCCGGTCAAAGTGTCGCCCCTTGCGTATTGTGTGGCAGGTGGGTCCGGTTGACCAATGTGCCCGCACGTTAGTGGATCTAGGCTGCCTCTGGGTGCATAGATCTGGTAAACCGTAGCTTTGAATCCACGCCGCCGCTACGGGCGCCACGTGGGACAAAACCACCCTCCAATACTGCATAGGGGGTAAATTAAACTGTTTTCAAAGTTTAAAGTGTAGGAAAACCGGTTTTATAGATGAGGACATTAAGTATTCCGGGGTTCAAAGTTCAGGGGGGTTATGTAGACTTTTTCCAATTTAAATAGTATTAATGACAATTCTTTTGAAACATATCCAATCTGATAAGTGGTTTGGGACACAATATTCCTAAATTTCCAGAAACATACAATGGAGCTCGTAAAATCATCTAACACCATAAAAAATCGTGCACTTGGGGATGTTGAAGACGAATGAATTAGTATTTAGTTTTTTTTTTTTCTCAAACTTTTATTGTTTTTTTCACAGGTATAATAATTATCATTGATTTTAAAATGCATAAATAAGTGGTTTAATTTGAAAGGGTTAGCACTAATGTTTATCTAAGTCACCAAATAAGTAATTTTAAATACTTACCTTTGGTTAATGAGACCAAGAAAACTTCTAAAATTTACTAACTCGGTCCTAAAAAGAATGCAATTATAGATTTTTCAAAAATCAAACTATCTTAAATTTGACCAAGTTTATAGAAAAGTATATCTACATTTATTACACCAAATTAATAAATTTATTAAGGAAGTATATCACATTGATTAATTTAGTAATTCTTGACTTGGTACAATAAATATTGATATTTTTCTGTTTTAGAAAAGTTAAGATGGTTTGACTTACTAGAATTGTATTTTATATTTTCATCAAAGTTTGTCTCAAACTTTACTACACTATGTGTAATTTTTTTTAGAAGTCAAGAATAGTCGTAAGACAATTGCTAATACAAGCTTCCTCAAGGGAAAAGAATATGCACACGGCTCCAATGTAAAAAGAAGCTATATTCGTGCAATGTGGGATAAGACACTTACTTTGGTTGTACTCGGTATCTTCCTACTTCCTGTCACCAACTCTGTCATAATGACACCTAAACTATAAATGTCTGACTTCCATGACCTTACTCCGGTATCAATGTACTGAGAGCGGCATGTCCTCTGCATGAAGACACCATGAGAAGGCAGTGTCATAATAAGTAGTAAAAGATATATATAGAGAGAGTAAATAAATCAGAAAAGGGGAAATATAGTTCTCTTCATTCATGTATAGCTTACCGTGAAAATACACGTTCTGCACTCGTAATTTGTGTTTTTCCATCAATTCTCGATACTCCAAAATCTGTAATCTTTGGTACCATTTGGTCACCTAATAGTATATTGGCAGGTTTTAGGTCCATGTGAATAATACCCTTTTCCTTATGAAGATGAAGCAAGCCATCACAAATTCCCTTAATTATTTGGTAGCGTGTGTGCCATTCAAGTCCCCTTAATTCGTCTGCGGGAGAAAAATGAAGAAAAAATAAGCATGATATGGAACCTAAAATATTCTCTATTTAATTTCTGCTTGCTTAATTGCCTATATATTCCAAGGCATGAGACATTTTTTATTGTTCATATAATCCGTCCCTTAGATTTGTTGCCTCTATCCTTGAGACATTGTTTGGAAGCACTCTTATCAATTCACATGTGTGGGAGTGAATTGGATGTATATATATATTAAACTAAGCTTCACAGCAACCTACTCCAACACACATGGATTGAGATGCATATCACATATGGGTATGCATATCACATATGGGTATATCTAAACAAGGCATAAGGGCAAAGGTGATAGAATCTATGAAAGATGGTGAAATATAAATAAAAATTAGATCATATTGAGATGCAGTTCTGATGTTTTGGTCTTATCATACCCGTAAGATGCTTGTCAAGGCTTCCGTTACTTATATATGGGAAACAAAGTAACTTTTCCCGTTCCTCCGCCACAACAAATTTTCCATCCATTAGAACTGCCTTTTCTTTTTATTTCAGAACAGTAACCTAAAAAAGCGTACTATATTTTGATGCTGAACCTTGATCATGCTATCAACCTCACGAAGAAACATCTTTTTCACAATTATATGGTCTCTTTTAAGCTTCTTCACAGCAATAAGCTTCCCATTTGGTAGTTCACCCTGTTTGAATTGAAATTTCATGATGACCATGAGCATTAGATCAAGCTCATGGCTCTGCTGACAGGAACTCGAAGGAGCAGTGGAAAAGGAAGAAGAAAAATGGTATTCTACCTTGTAAACCTCTCCACATCCACCCTCACCAATCCTTCGACCATCAGAGAAATTTCTCGTGAGTCGTCGTAAAAGACGAAAGTCAAGACTGTCAGGCTCCTTTTGACCACAAAGTATACGCTCTAAAGCATCAAGTTCCTCTTTTAGGTCATCCATCCTAAGTGAACAGCTGGTTTTCATAGTTAGATAAATGAAAGTTAGTTAATCTTGTCCCTTAGGACTTGTTTGGTTGCACTCTAATGGATTTGAATGCAGCCAAACAAGCACTGAATGGGACGGCAATGGAATTGGGTTGTTTTTTTTATACTGTAATAAAGCATGATAATCCTATAAGGAAAACTACATGGAAGAATTTGCAAAACTGCCGAATACATTAGGGAGAGCATGTCCCTGGTTGTACCTTCTGTTGAGTTGCAGACTGTAGCCCTCTAGATCGGTGGTCTACAAACTGGACTGTCCAATTAAGGAGGCAATGATGCGACCAAAACCCTGAATCAAACAAAGAAGCAAGTGTTTACCACAACATAGTTGTACATGAAAAGCTAAAACAGAAACCACAAACAAAGGTAAATGAACTGGCTAGCACTAACTGGAATTAATCACAGACGCTGGATGCATAATAGATTACATTACAGTTACAGCAAGAGGAGCTTACAGTATGAGGATGAAGTTTGTACTAGTATATTATCAGGTTTTGTACTAGTATATTATCAGGTTTTGTACTAGTATATTATCAGGTTCTTTAGACCAACTTGCAGGACAAGTACTTGAGACAGTCTACCTGACTTGGCAGAAGAGATATTGGAAAGAAGATTAAAGGAAAACAAAATTGGTTGTATAATACTGGAAACATATATATAACCTTAAGAAAAGCATGCACCATGTTTCGAATTACAACCTGGACCTGATGATCAGTGGACGACCATCTAGAGATTTCCATACACTGGAGCAGACCAAAACAATCAAAATAACTTTGAACTAGTAATATTTAAGCTAATTAGCAAAAAATAGTAATATTTAAGCTCATAGTGAAAAGATATACACATGAACGCACCTAGTTATGGAACAAGCTGGGGCGCAGGGCATAGATTGGAACTAGATGTACTCCATATGATTGAAGCTGTACCAGACCTGAGGTCTTGCTTCTTCGTTTCACAATTTGCACATTCAGTTCACTTCTTCAGTGATATAAGAGTAAGAGGTTTTAGTATGTATGGGAAAGAAACATAACAAAAAGAAAGGGGCAAAATGCAAGACTGGCGACATTTTTTTTTCACCGATGAGTACCGCAGTCTTTTTTTTGGTCACATTGGTTGAAATTGTTTTAAAACTGATCTGGTTAACTGGCACGCACTAATAGCAAGCACTAATAATGGTTTTATGTAGGACCCGGTAGATGTGTCCTTGATATTAGCAGCTTTCATGCTCCTTTGCATCTCCGGCCTCATTGGTGCTGCTTTTTACTAACCATGATGTAACTTATTAAAAAGAAGAAAATTCCTCTGGTGCCATCTCAAACTTCAAACATAATTTTTAGATAAAGAATAAGAATCCAGCTTCATCTACTTATGGTAGAATCAAACCAAATTATTACAACACACCTGTCTGGCTGTCTGGGCTAAGTTTAAACAAACACCAGCTTAGCACTAATATAGACCAATCTGACAAGCAGATAACCAACCAAAATATAAATAATAGTACATTCTTTCTATGACAATGAAAACTATATTTTTTCATTATTGCCATACATTTATATTTTTTCATCTCTTATATGCCATTTAAATAAATTACAGCTTCTCTTGGTTGCATTCACTTACTTTTTCATCCCTTTTATACCATTGCTGTCAGTTTTACTCTTTTACACAACTATTGAAAGTCGTGTGAACAAAAAATATGAAGACACTATATATGCATATACTATGTTCTTGAGTGCTTGACATGGAAGGATTAAAACACCACAAAATCGCTTCAATATATGTTCTAAGGATAAACTTGTTGAGGACTGAGCCGTAGCTCAGTTGGCTAGGCTCCTGCCTGTGTGCAGCCACCCCGCCTGCCTGCGTTGGCCTGGTGCCTCATCTGGAACAGTAAATAAACTTCGTTGCCTCGTAGTCATATCTTAACCGTGTTGCAGAACCTAGGTATAAGTGATAGGTCTAGCTTACCCACACTAGGGGTAAGTGCGTGAGTTCGGACACATAACTTGTCTTTTGCACTGAAATTGATAGCAGTGCCGCAGAAGGTAAGAGAGAAAATTCATCAAACTAATAATGGCAACAAAGATGACGCTTTTACATTCGAGGGGCATACGCATACTGACCATGATCTGGCCCCTTCCGGGAACCGCGCGGCCGGCCCCGGCGGCGTCCAGAGCTCAGGGTTGGCGGGACTCCAGGCTAGTGGAACTGGAGTGGCATCCCCACCATGGCCGCCACCCGCAGCTGGTGGCGGGAGGGAGTGGGGACGTCGACGGCGAGGAGGGAGAGAAGTGGTACGCCTTGGGTGCTTCTTGCGCCTCTGTCATGGAGATTTCTGCTCGAACAAACCGTGGCCGGATTCATGGCCACCTGCCACTGCAATGCCCTCCCTTCCCTCTCCATTCTGAATTCGAAGATGGGGTTTTCTTGGTTGGAACTTGCGAACTTGGTTGCTGGGTAAAAAATTTCTTGGTCTTTTTGGTTTTGCTTTGCTTGGCAGAGGAAGACGGATAAGAACAGACACCAGTTGCTATACCAATGTCATCAAGGAAAGGATTTTTTGAAGTAGGGGGAAATAGCAGAGAAAGAAAAGAGGGAGGGAGAGAGATTTTGATTTTGGGGGCGGAAACCGCACAAGAATGGGATGGCGGGGTTTCCCTGCTGCTCTGATCCTCTCTCCTTTGACCAACTATCTGATTGGTTGGACTGGAAAAGTGTACTAGAGTCCAACGGAACTTTCATTTTTCTATTGAACAGTAAAGTAGCGATTGAAGACAACAATATCTACAGAAAATGGATAAGATAAATAAGAAGAATAGTTTAAACATTTGTATTACATAATTTTTATTTTCAGTAAAAATAAAATGGACATTCTTGCAGTATTTTTTCATAAGCAGTGTACTGTAGCTCATATTTCGAATGCTGCTTATCTCTAAATTTTGCCTCTTGTTAAAATAGGTGCAGCAGTTGAGAGAAAATCAATCACATTGGGGTTTGTTCCATACAGTTCATTACTGCTCACTGCCTCGCTCCATCTTCAGTTCTCCACTGACATTATGACATCACTATGCCTACACTGCACAACTTTGATTATCACAACTTATGACATCACATTCCTAAAACAATGATAACATATACAGGATTAAATCTATTGCTTTTGTGAACAACAGAGATTAAATTTAAAAAGTTAGTGCATTGTTAACTGACATTTTTTCATGAGTTTAGTACTATGAATACTACTAATGCCCGTTAGTTTATTATTATCTTTCTATGCAGCTTTCACAATGTGCCACTTCTTTGAATATTCAAAATCACATAAAAAAGATCTTTCTTGTTTTGCCCTTTTTTCAAGTCTGAAGATAGAGTTTAAAGAACTCAGGGAAAATGTCCTTTTTTTTCAAGAGGAACACGGGGAAATACCTCTGTGCGGTAAAAATTATCGCAAGCACGCGCACCAAAATTGCAGGGCCTGTTTTGTTGGGTCATCTTGCCCCGCACACTTCACAGCTGTCCATCTGAGAGGATAAGATTGAAGCTGGGCCTTTGGGAAATCAGTAGCTGGGTAATTTAAAGAGGAAATAAAAATACAGTCAAATCCATGACGTCCTGCAGCTGTAAAGTAAAAGCTTGAAATCCTCGTCGTCATAAAACTATGAATGGCTGAATAAACAAGGCTACTGATAAGAGTATGCATCCTACTAGTTCTATAGCAAGAACTTCACTTTGTTATTAGTATCAAAAACAAAAAGAATGCACAGGAAGATGCAAACAAAGGCTCAGGGCTGGGGGCTCTTATCTTATCTCAAACATAAGAAAAGAAGAGTGTGGTATGAATAGAAACGTTTACACAAGTAAATAGGGAAGAAGATTAAGTTAAACATAAGTTTAACGCAATATACGTAGCAGCAATGCAAAACGAAGGTGTACAGGAACAACAGCTAATGTAGTAGAGCACGAGACATGAGAGTATCACTGTCCCTTGCCTTGGAAACATCAAAGCTCAGTGGAACAGCTGGATAGCAGAAGTTAACTCTGAACTAGCACGGCAGCTGGAGCAAATTTCCGCGGCATCCGCTGCAAAAGATGCAAGACCTGGCGGCCTGCGGATCAAAAGCTGGATTCACAATGCCCAATAGCTATAGCATTCATTGCATCTCAGGCCACGTTTAGTTGGCAGATTTTTTTGCCACAAAAGTACAAATTTTAGACTCTATCTCCATCACATCACATTAAATACACTAAAAAAATTATGTTCGAGCAAGAAATGTAGGTAAAAAATTAACTAATTACATACTTATGGTACGTGACGGACGCAATCTTTGAGCCTGGTTAGTCCATAATTGACACAATATTCTGTAAAAAACAAAACGAAACATCTTCTGAGGTGTTACGTGAGTCGAAAAAGTCGACTTTTTCTTAAATGCACTTGACTAAACAGGCCTCGATACTGAAATGCAGAACAAGATGTTCAAAGTGAGCACAGCTTGGTAGAAGAAATGGGACGCTTCACAACCTTGCTTCTGTTTTTTCTCTTTGTGAATTCAACATTTGAATTAGTCCACTCCACAGAAATTTTTGATTCAGCAATTGTAAAACATTTTAAGTTCTGAATATAACCTGCCACTCTGCTCTTTGGTTCAGTGAAGAAGAAGACAGAGAAAGAAAGCACTAAGAAATTTTTTAGTGCAAAATGTTTGTTACACTGAACTTAGGAGATAATCTTTGTTTCTTGAAAGGACTGGCTGTGTCTCCTTCAATTTTTTCCAAAAAACATTCAGGAAAAACAGCACTTTCAATTATTAGGGAGGACAATCAAAGCTGGCAGAAAAAAGGACACAAGCATAAGACACACGAAAAAACAACAGTACTTGCCAAAATTAACAATATATGATCCACAAAAAGCAGCCTAATCACCAACCAAAAAATAGAATGATTGTAGTTGCGGTATTTAAAAAAAAAGAGAGAGCACGAATAATCCTTCACCTCTC